>ML811316.1:39746-108950 GCA_009831015.1 Picea engelmannii
TTGTAGATAGACCAGGAAAAGAAAATGTAGTTGCTGATTTCCTTTCTCGGTTAACACCTGATGATAATACCCCAGTAGATGATTCCTTTCCTGATGAATATCTATTTGCAGTATCTGCTCACTCACCATGGTATGCAGACATCGCTAACTACTTGGTTGCAGGGAAGTTACAACCACACCTATCACACCGGGAGAAAAGAAGAATCATTCAACAAAGTGCTCGGTATAGCTGGATAAGTGGGTGTCTTTTTCACATAGGACTTGATCAAGAAATCCAAAGGTGAATTAGAGAAGATGAGGTTTATGACTTACTAAAAGCTTGTCATGATGGCCCTTGTGGAGGGCATTTTGCTGATAAAAGAACAACACATAAAATTCTCAGGATGGAGTATTATTGGCCCTCACTTTTTAAAGATGCAAAGAAATATGTTCGGGCCTGTGATAGCTGTCAAATAATGGGCCAACCTAATCATAGAGATGAAATTCCATTAAATCCCCAGGTAGTACTTGAACCATTTGAAATATGGGCCTTAGACTTTGTAGGACCCATTAACCCCCCATCCAATCAAAAAGTTTATATAGTGGTCTGCACAGATTATATGACCAAATGGGTGGAAGCTAAAGAACTCCATAGAGCGACTGAAGAAGCAGTTCTATATTTCCTATTTGAAGACATCTTTATCAGATTTGGAGTGCCTAGAGAGTTAGTTACAGATGGGGGACCTCCTTTCACTTCTCACGGTTTTAAAGCCACCCTTCAAAAATATCATATTCAGCATAGAATGACTACACCATACCAACCCTAAGCCAATGGGCAGGTGGAAAGAACAAATAAAGTAATAGAAGACATTCTCACAAAAACAGTGAAGCAAAACAGAAAGGATTGGTCTCACAGGCTCCTTGAAGAATTATGGCCTATAGAACTACCTGGAGAAATACTGCAGGATTCTCTCCCTATGAATTAGTTTATGGAAAAAGTGTTGTCTTTCCTGTGGAATTTGAAATCAAAACCTTAAAGACTGCTTTAGCTATCAGCCTTGATTTGATCGATGCACAGACAACCAAATTGCAGCAGCTTAATGAATTGGATGAAAAAAGACTAGATGCCATTCATCAGACAACTATAATTCAACAACAAATATCAAAATGGCATGACAAAACCATCAAGCATAAGAAATTCCAAAAAGGTAATTGGGCCTTACGGTATGATTCTCGGTTTAAATAATTTCAAGGGAAACTATGTACAAGATGGCTTGGACCTTACGAAGTGGCACTTTTTTCCCCAATGGAACAGTAAGGCTCCTCACAATCGATGACTCTAAAACACCGTTACTTGTGAATGGTCATCAGCTCCGTCTGTACCAACACCCCATTTCCAAAGAAGATTTTAAGGCCACATGTGTGGCAGACTATCATTACCTCTTTTTAGAGGGGCCTCCTACCCCTCATGGCAATTAATTCTTTTGAATTTAATTCCTTTAGTATTAGATTAGATTTATTTTACTAATAATCCTTGTCAAGGAATGGCATGTTACAATTGATTTTTGTAGATTCTCGATCAAAGAAAAGGCCTACCAAGAAAGGACAATCTTACTTCAAGAAGAGCCAAGCCTCATTTTGTGAAACACTACTTCCCTCTTCCCCCATTGCTGAAACACCACTGTTCAACAATTTTTTGCCTTTTCCCCCATTGCTGAAACACCACCGTTCTGCAATTTCTCGCCCTTTTTCCCCATTGCTGAAACACCACTGTTCAACAATTTTTCTCCTTTTCCCCCATTGCCGAAACACCACCGTTCTGCAATTTCTCGCCCTTTTCCCCATTGCTGAAACACCATTGTTCAGTAATTTTTCGCCTTTTCCCCCATTGTCGAAACACCATCGTTATGCAATTTCTCGCCCTTTTTCCCCATTACTGAAACACCATTGTTCAGCAATTTTTCGTCTTTCCCCCCATTGCCGAAACACCACCATTCTATAATTTCTTGCCCTTTTTCCCCATTGCTAAAACACCACTGTTCAAAAAAATTTCACCTTTTTCCCCATTGCTGAAACACCATTGTTCAACAATTTTTCGCTTTTTCCCCCATTGTTGAAACACCACTGTTCAACAATCTTTCGCCCTTTTCCCCCATTGTCGAAACACCACTGTTCATCAATTTTTCACCCCTTTCTCCATTGCTGAAACACCACTACTCAACAACATGTCGCCACTGCTGAAACACCACTTCCTCAGTAGTATTCTGCAATATCACTCTTCAGCAAACATTTCTCTATTCTTTCCCTGTTGCTGAAACACCAACTTTTCAGCATTCCCTGTCAATAAGCTCTTTCGCTCTCATACTACATTTTGTCCTTCCACTAAACAAATCCTTGATACAATTTCTCTAAAAAATCAAAAGTCTCCCCCATGGCTACTGCAGAACTATTATGGGCAGGCACTATATTTTGTTTGAAGTACGAATCAAAGGTAAAGATGAGGTATGTAAACTATATATGTAAATACAATTGAACTATGGTTAATGAGAAGATCCCAACTCATTATTATCACTCATGTAAAATCATTATTTTAGCCGTACTTGATGGGGGGGAAATATCGAAATCTTATACCATCATTTCACACGAACCAACCACCGTCATTCTTTTTTTTACCATCCTTTCGTTTGTTTCACCACCATTTGCATGCCTTCACCCGAAAAACTTACTCTGCTCAGAAGCGGTTACTTGACTCTCTGACGGTGTATTTTACTGAGCTGTTAGCTATGAGAGGCCCTGTTATACGGTATGAACCCACCACGACAGCCCTGTTAGAACTATATCCAGAAGTCTATCAAGTTTTTCTGCAGGTAGGATGGTTGGGTTATTTTTAGAGGCTCCAGGGATTTGATCAACAACAGGTTCTTCAATTTGCCCGAAATCTTCAGGAAGATTATTCCATTTTTCAAGGGGTTCGGATTCCAGTTACAGAGGAGGATATAGCATAGGTTTCGAGTCTCCCTGTCAATGGCATTTGCTGGTTCAGCCGCAAACATATCATCCTTAATGCCCAGCAGGATTTCCTCTTGCCAGGGGAACAAATTGAGCCTAAAGGCTGGGGTTTTCGACTTAGCTCGTTGCCGCCTCCTTGGCCGAAAGTTGCAAAGTTTGTCAAGCACTACCTTACCTATGAAGGCCGATACCAGGTAGTCTACCAGTATGATTTTGTCCTGTTGTCTCATTTACGACATGCTAGATTGGTGAACATTCCTTATTATCTGCTCGGATGTCTTAGAAATATGTCGCATTACTGTAAAAAGGATAAAAATCCCACCCTTTCCCTCACCTATCACCGTCTCGCTCAACTACTTATCCAAAAGGGTTTTGCCCAACAAAACCCTCTCCTAAACAACCCACCCATAGACCCCCAAGAAGCTGTTGAACATCCTGAAAATCTTCAGGAACAACAACCACAAAACCCTCCAGACCCTCCAAAAGTACCTAACAGTCTGCCTACATACCCAATTAATCCAATTAACCTTCCTACCATACCAAGCCCGCCCCACATCTTACCAGAATCATCCACTCCTACCGTTCATATCCTTAGCGATGACTCTGAACCAAACAACTCTCCCTGCCCCATCACCGAGGAAAAACCCCCACGCAAACGAAAGAAAATTCCTTCTTTTCCCTCCTTTTTACAAAGAAAATAAACAAGGACCTCAACAAGAGCAGCCACTACTGCCACTGCCCTAAACCCCCAACCCATCCGGCTAAAACCCCGTACACCTCCACCCTTCCAAATTCCAGAATTTTTACCTATTCCACCCATGGACACTGAAACACAAGAACCAGAGGCCCAGTGTACTGCGACATCATCCTTTTCAAATCAAGTAGATGAAACACAAGAACCAACTACTCATCAAGTAGTTGAAACACAAGAACCAGCTACTCATCAAGTAGCTGAAACACAAGAACCAGCTACTCATTCAGTAGCTGAAACACAAGAACTAGCTACTCATTCAGTAGCTAAAACACAAGAACCAACTATAGTTGTTACACAAGAACTAGCTACAGCTGAAACACAAGAACCAGCTGCTGATATTATTACCGAAACATAGGAATCAGATGCCCAGGGTGCCGCAACATTACTTTCTCTACATCAAGAAGCTGAAATAAAAGAATCAGTTGTCGATCATGTAGCTGCTCCAAAAGATCCAGCTAGTGCGGCTGTGACTGTTACACAAGAACCAGTCACCCCTCTTAATATACCCTTGAAATATCAACAACCAGAACCAAAAATGGCCTCTGTCTTACAAGAAAATGAGTTCCTAAGGTCTGAACTGGAAGCCTACAAGCAAGAGCTAGTCATGGTAAAGGAAGCCTACGAGAAGGAACTTAAATTGTACACCCTAGCTCGCATAGTGATCATGACAGAGGAAAATACAACAGAGAATCAGTGTATAGAGTATATGTGCAGTAAATGTGGGGACATCTATTATCAAGCAGGCTACAAAGTAACTCAAATTCCAATGCCAAGAGCTTCCCCTGAACCTACGACTTTTGCAGTCAAAGAAGAAAACCCTGTTGTTACACAAGAACCAGCAAGACCTTCCAAAATTTAAAATGAACCCTGGCCTACAACAATTGCCACATCTGAAGCCCCTGTTTTTGTTAATAAAGTTGTACAAACACTGCCTATTGATGAATCTTCCCCTCCTAGCCAGATCAATACCCACACTCTTGTGGAACAAGCCACTCAGACCCTACCTCGGCCTAACACTTGCGATGTTGAAACACAAACTCAACCATGGGATGAGCAAGCAATAATGGACAAATGGAAAAAAGAGTCTGTTGTTACACAGGACAAAATCTTGCAGGAGCACAGACTACTCTGGCTAAACCACATCTATTCAAACTAGGAAGCTTTGGAGAAAACACACCAAGAATCCCATTCCCATAAGAAGTAGAATAAGGAGCTAAAAGGAAAATTGCTCCTGATGTTTGACTTGGCACAAAATTTGTTGGCTACAAGGAAACCATCCTCCAATTACTCTCTTTTCCTCATGGAATGACTTACATTTTTTCATATTAACTCAATCAAAGAAGGCAGACCCCATGCAGTGTTAAATCCAACAGATTTTGTTAGAACCTTTGCAGAAGCCTCTACTATGGATCAACACCTCCTTTGTGAGGTATATCTTCATAATGAGGCCATCCCTGAGAACTGACATCTTAACCTTAACACTCTCGTCGGTGATATCTAGATTCAGGCACTCACCTCCTTCCTTAACAATCAGATTATATGGCAGAATGACTTCCTAGCTGCCAAGCATAATGAGGATAATCGCCTTCTCTGGATACGGCCAGAACCACAGAATGTTGCCACCTTTGTTGCAGAGTATTATCAGTTTTTGAAGAAACCAGGGATGATTCAATATATTCGGCAACTACAGACAACAATACTTTAGGATTGTCAACAGTTCATTAAATCCATAGAGATCACTGCCCTACAAGCAAATAACATGTTTTGGCAACAATCTGCTGAGAAAAGACAGGAACACAATCCCTTTAGCCACACCAATCTTGAGACAACAATCTCCTGGGTACCTAGCTACATCAAATGTGTTCAACAATGTGTTGAAAGCTGGATAGGTTATCAGTTTCATTTTCCTATTCTGTGGATGCCAGCAGAGAAATATCAAGTTCATCATAAGTTGCCCAAGAAGGCCGAAACAACAGCTTGGCAAAGGCTACAACGTGTTCAAGGATTCAGAGCTCCAACAGACAACACTTTCCACAACTACTGCTTAAGTAACTTGCACGCTCAGAGTCGGCATTCAGATTCTGATTTAGATTGAAGTTGCCTGAGGACATGCAACCTTTTAAGTTGGAGGGGATGTTAGGACCCTATAATGTACCTTTTTGTTCACACTTTTTGCTACCATTACATCCTTTTCCACTCACATTTAAACTTACATTATCACCTTACCCTATCTTTCCAAAGGTATATAACGTCTCTTCTCTTTGCTATATGTTTAATTTGTTTTGCATATAATTTTACATTACTCTCATACTTAACCATCGATCAGAAATATATAAGTGTTGAAACAGTTCAAACTACAGATTATTGTCGTTGTTTGAAGGCCCGTTGCTGAAACAGTCGAAATCACACAAACCCCGTGGCTGAAACAGTCTGTGGTCTGTGATGCTAGAACGACAATTCACACAACAGAAAGAAGAAATTGTTACACTTTGAGCCAGAATTAACCATCGCTGCTGCTTGAGACCACGTTGAAACAATCAGAACGCAAATCCCGTTGCTGAAACAACCCACGATTTGCGATGCTGAAACAGTATACAACAACAGTAACAAGAAGATAAATAAATAAGTTGTTACACCATCTGCAACAGCTACACCTCACCCAACACCATTTCAACTATTGTAATAACATTCTGTTACGGGAGACCAGGATATCCTATTCCAGTATAGAAGATTAGATCTGACTAAAGATAGGATTGGTATGTGCACATGTATTTTGATGATTAATTGTATCGAGGGGATTCTCCTCTTTAAAATAAGGGGAAATCATCATTAGAGAACTTTCTTGGTTAAGAAAGGAATTACAGAGAAGGATGTGTTTACTTCAGACATTGTAACATGATACAGTTGACAGATGCATAAAAGATTATTCTGAGCATTCCTTCCTAGTTTCTTTCGTTCGTGGGGAATCTTGTGAGAAGGGAGGGCCCACCTTCTTCACAAGATTCACCCATTAGTTTTGTAGTGTGTTAGTATTGTTTCTGTTCATGCCTTGATTAAATTCTATTTTGCTGAAACTCTACTTTACTGAACTCTGTTTTGCTGAAACTCTTCTTTACTGATTGTTACATTGTTTTCATATAATTCATGCTTGGGTAACTGTTAATCATTCTGATTGGTAATTATGTTTGATGAATTTATGAAAGTGCGATAGTTAGAGATGGGTGCTGAATATTCTTTCTTGGGAAATAGGGTCATTTTCTCTGTTAAGAGATAATTAGCCTTCAGTGCATGTCAATCATTTTGATTAGTAATGAGTTCATGAATGTATGATAGTCGGAAACAGGTGTTGAAGATTCCTGCTTGGGGAATAGGGTCCTGTTCTCTGTTACAGAATAGTTAGTCTTTCCATTTTGTAGTATCTTGAAAGAATTCTTTCCTAGGGTGTTATTTCTTAATGTAATCCAGGATTCTTCGAATAATCATTTCTCTAAACTTTGAACTCTGCAATAGGTAGGTTTCTTTTCTATAATTCAAAGTAGAAACTTCAGTTTGTTCAAGGCAAGGTGTGATTAATGTACTTTTACTACAACTCTAGATTGCTTTTGAGATTGAGCATATACAGTGTGTGATTGCCTTTGAAATAAACAGACTTCCCTGGGTTGACAATTTATGTAGCACTTGATTGTTTAGTTAAATAAGCAATTACAGTGACCAACATAGTACATGCAACACTACTAGATGAAATGAATATCTCGACCCTAGCAAAGCCACCTGATGTTGTATGGTTGCACATGTGGTTTTATTGGAAAATCCAATTGTTGGAAGACTTATAATGACATTAGGTGTCTCTAGCTTTTGTATAACAATAAAATGCAACGAGGTCCCCTTCACCCACATCTATGAATGGAAGAGCAACTCCCCCTCCTTAGGATCCTCTGGTTCATCTGGTTGGATTGTTGTGGTCGCGATAGTAGAAGTGGGTTATTCATCAATTATCTATCTCCTTATATTATTTTTTGAATTAGACTCTGATTCAGGGTTCGTCTCTCTTTCTTTGAGCTCGATTACCAATGACGGTTTCAAGCAACATTCATCGATGTTGTGCCAAGGGATTTTCCAGAAGTTGAACCACTTCCTACTATCATTCTTTGTCTTACCATTTCTCTTCTTTTCCTGCAGCTTGGACTATTTGTATTGATGTTGGATATTCTGTGTATTAGGGCTACCTTTACCATACTTTGGTTTTTTCATATTTGCAGACCCAAATTCTCACTTGTTCTAGTGTTTAAATTTCTTCTCTATTTTGACAACATATAGATAAGTGACTCCCAGTGATGAGATGTCCAGAAACTCCATTTCATTTTGGATGTAGCTATGTAGCACCTCGCAGTATTTTAGAACCATATGTCACTTAGAGTCTTTGATTCCCAGCTTGGAGCGCAAGGTATGGAAGGTATTTGTGAACTCTGTCATTATTTGGCCCCTCTCTTGATGCAGCGTGGTCCATCTCATGTACTAGTCATCAAAGTTTCCCACAAGGTAATATTTCTCCTTGACCACATCTATAAAAAAAATACCAAGTGGGATCAACCCTAAATATTCCAAACTCCTCTGTGGAATTTTTCTCCTAGTAAGTTTCCCACCAATGTTTGACATGGGGGAGAGCCTTAAGGAGTGCAAAGGTGATATTTTTTCTGTCGGAAAAATTGTGGATAGAGAAATAACCTTCTATCATATTTAACCACTTTTCCAAAGCATCCTCATCGATCTAAACTTCGAATACGAGAATATAGAAATGAACTTGAACCTTGAATGAGGAATCATCTCCAAAGCGACTTCTTGACGAAGACACTCTTGTTATTGTAGGCAATCATTGAAGGATTTGGGAAAAATTCTCCAACATATTGTTCCTCTATTGTGAGAGGGATTTTGTGAGAAAGAGATTCATGGGATATTCTACTCCCTTGTCTCTCTTTTGTTTCTCAATGGGAGGCCACTTGGCTTGGCGAGAGAGATTTTCCACAAGGGAAACTAGCTTGCGACCCAACTCTATATACCCTGACCTCATCGGGGACATGCACTAAGAAACAAAAAAGAGTAGCCTTCTATTATACCATTGATCCAAATTATTTTGAGAATGAAATGAAGGTGGAGATATAACAATGAAGTATGCATAGATATTGAAATAAACACAAAGATACCGTAATGCACAATTTTTATTAATGAGATAAATGTACAAAAACTGTAAAATTACAGAGTGAATGACTCACTAGAATGGTGGAAACTTATCTCAAAGAAGAGATGTGATGGCTATGCTCATTCATAAGAAGACGATGTTTACAATGAGGCTCCAATGGCCTTTTTAACATAAATAAAATCCAAAACCCTAACCCCAGAAGATGAAATGCCAAAAGGTTTGTGGGCCCCGATGGGGGTAGTTGATAGGTCAACTTCCCGAGGGTGTAAATTTTTCATATGATCTCTATTTGGGGTGTTCTATACCTTGTTGGAAAGGTCTAGGCAAGGAGTACATATTCCATTCATCCAATAATATTCCTCTAGAAATTCAATAGGCACTGTCGATCCCCAAAAATGTTGTTTAGGGCCTCAAAACTACCCCGGAAGTTCAGGACCTAAAAAACTGTAGAAAAACTGCCAAGGTGGAAACCCCCGTTTTGAGCTAGTGGAATAGGTGGGTGGCCACCGATTTTCTCTTGGATCATCCATTCCCCTGATAAGTTGTTCATTTCATGCATACATTTTTTTGTAACAAATGTAAAGTATTCTAAAGGATGTTGAAAGGTTTTTACTTTTTTAATATAATGGTTTATGTCATGGTTTTGTCTGAAGAATAGTTGTGTTTATCTTATGAAGGTTTTATGCCATGTTATGTAATTAAAGATATTTGAATGATGAGTGAAGAAGCATGTTGAGTAATGAGTTCATCTATTATGTTTATGAGGACATACATTATTATGGACTCACATTCTCTTCCATAAATAAGGTGTTAAATTCATAATCTTGAGAACATTGAACCCTAAATCTTAGGATTGTCCTCCTTGGAGGTGAATAAGACCATCTAGGAGATACAACATGATTATTGAGATGGGATTATTTGATGAATATTAAAGAGGATTTAATTTGTAAAATAAATAACTATATTTTTGGTGATTTGGTTAAGCCATCTATGTCATTTGGGAAATTGCATTTAAAGTTTGAAATAGTGTTAAGCATTTCCATTGTATTCAGAGACGAAAGGTTTTGAGAATGGTATTGCACTGTATAGAAAATTTACATTTCTCTCCCACCATTGTTTTATTAGGCCAACAAACCTTGTTTTGATGGTGGTACATGGATAAGTTACAAATTGGTATCAAATAAGTTGGATACAAAATTAGGGGCTATACATGTCAAGGGAAATGAATGAAAATGTTTGTGATTCAATGTTAACCTAATACGATATCCTTGTTACACATAGACTTGTATTCATAAATGAGATAATCCTTATTGTATCAGTACAATTTACAGAGTGTTTGTTTTACTCTAAGAGCTCAAAAGAAGAGAAAAAATAATTATACTATTGCAAACTTCAAATTTGGTATAACCTATCCTACCCATTTTTCTACCATCAAACAGGGTAAATTTGACCCCAAAAAATTAGTTTATGCTCTTGTATTTATTCCACTAATTGTGCAAATTCATATCTTACATTTTGTAGAACCTTTGGAGTTCAATTTGGTGGTAACTTATATATGAATGTTTGTAAGAACTAGATTTGGAAGTGATTTACCATTTGTTGTATTTATTCCACTAATTGTGCAAATTCATATCTTACATTTTGTAGAACCTTTGGAGTTCTATTTGGTGGTAACTTATATATGAATGTTTGTAAGAACTAGATTTGGAAGTGATTTACCATTTGTTGGCCATTGCAATTTTTATTGGTCTTTTATTTATAGTAATTCCTTTAATATTAAGGCAAATGTAAAATCTCCTAAACTTTACTCTTAGTGTACAGTTTTGCATCATGATAAATGATTGAGATTTTATTTCTCATCATGATTTTTAGTTGTACAAGTGTTGGTTGGTATATAATATTATTTTAAATTATTGTACAACACATTTTATGGCATAAAATGGTTACTTGTCGAGTTTTCCTATAATAACGAATATCATACATTATTAAAAATGAGTTCATTTGCGGCTTCCATCATGGAAATACCTACTAATACAAAAGGAAATTTTATTTCATGTTTTGAATCATTAGTAATATGAAATGTTACATGGCATGGTTGAGGTAAATGCTAATATAATGTCCTTATGAATGTCTTACATGTGTGTTGGTGACCTTGTTGGTGAGACATTCATATGGAAAAATAGTTCCGAACATGGACAATAAAAGAAATCCCATAAGAAGAGTAGAGTCAATGTTTTTTTTTTTTCCACAAAAAAATTAGCTTTATATTCATATAGAGATATAAAGTGTTCATTACATAAAAAAATTCTCTGATAAACCCCAATACAACTGAGAAGAAATTCACTAGACCGATAGATAGAACCACAAAACATTAGATGTCAGCAAAATTCAACCTATCTTGTAACCCCAAAACAATACTGCCAGTAAACTCATATGCCTATCATCTAATAAACTTCCAGCACAAGGAAAAAACATACTGACACAAGCTAGAAGAGATATATATACATATGAGGGCCTTCATGTTCCCCGACACATTGAAAATATTCAATTTTTCCAGAGGGCTTAAGAAGTGCCTTCTTATACAGGCTATCTGCAACTATATTTTCTTCTCGATACACATGCTGAAATAACTTGGAAAAGTTTTATAAGTTCATAAATTATGTCCTTCCAACACTCCAACGATATGACCTATAGACGACCCTTGTCGTTCAGCCAATTGATGATAATCTTTGAGTCACCCTGCATAATGAACTTTGAAATGTCAAGCCGAATAGCTAGTGTGGGAAGTGCCCATGCACCCAACAGCTCATCTCTGGTATTGGTTCCCAAACCATAGTTGAAATACCATTTGAAAATTTTGTTCTCATTGATCTAGATGACCCATCTAGCTCCACTATTACGACCAGATGCACATTCCGCACCATCAAACCATCCAGTCATGCACCTTACCTCAGGCTTCTTTGGTTTTCTCCTTAACTGCTTTGTTCTTATAGTAGGCGTGTATAGTCTCAAAACAGATATAAACAAGATGGCCACCTTTGGGAATGATGGCCTCCCATCCTCAAAGATCACGTGATTCCTTTCTAGCCATATATTCCAACAAATGAAGGCCAGGAGTGTAGGATATCTTGTATTTTGGTTTCTCCAATTCTTAAAACACTCATAAATGCTATTACCCGAGCACAATCCCGGGAAATTTAATGGTTTTTTTTTCTCTATCCCAAACAACATTGGAAAAAGGGCAACCGACAAACAAATGGAACTCTATTTCTGATTCCTTCTTACACATAGAACAATAGCTCAATCCTACAAAACCCTTACGCTGGAGATTATCCCATGTAAGCACTTTGTTTTCCACCACCAACCAGGTAAAAAAAATTAATTTTAGAGGGAAATCCCAGGACCAGATCACCTTTCTCCACCGTCCAATCAAATAAGCATACTTCTTTTTTTCAACTGCATCGTATGCATTTTTAATAGTAATCCTGCCTAAGGTGTCACCTCCAATCCATTTCAGTACATCCGGACTCATCTGAAGTTGGATACCGTTGTTGATGATCACCCTTCGATAAGCCTTCCATTCCTCTGCTAGAGCCCCATCTAATTCGAAATCCTCACTGGTAACCGAATTGGAACCTATAATACTAGATCGAGGTGCTTGATGAGCCTAAAATAAAAAATGGACTCTTCGCTTGTTTAATGCCAAGATTAATTCTTCAGACATATGTGTCGCTTCTCCCATTCCAAGAATCTGGTCTTTTCTGATTACAATTGAGGTTCCCGATCCCAGATACCAAACAATCCAATGCAGCAAAATGTATAATGATTTCTGAAGATATTTCCATGTCTGGGATCCTGATACTCTAGATACCAAAACCGATCGTAGCCAATTCTCCACTGAGAAAGAAGATATATATTTCACTTTTATTACCCGGTGCCAAAGGCCCTCCACCATTAAATCCCGCCAAAGGGTGTTTTTCACCATAGCATGGTTGAAACTAAACATATTATGTAGCCCCCATCCCCCATATCTCTTCAGACGGTCTATTTTTTTTCAGCTGCACAAATGAAAGCCTTTTCTGTTTCTTTTCCCATTCCATATAAAGTTGTAGACGACTTGGTGAATTCTATGGAGAATCAAAGAAGGAATTTTTGCCAAATCTAGCCAATAGACCAGTTGGCTTTCAAAGAATGCCTTGACCAAGACGAGGTGACCACCCAATTTCATCCACCTATTGCACCAATGATTGATTCTATTTTCATATTTTGATAACAACCAATTCCAATCCTCAACTTTGAACCTATCAGGTTTCAAAATATAACCCAAATACTTAAATCCATTAGCAAAATTATTAACGTTATAAGGGAAAAAGATTTTATGGAATGCAGAACATGTTGTTGCACTTCGAAATGATAGAAGAAGGTTTTGTATGAATTAATAATCAAACCAGTTGCATTGCATAAGATAGCCAAAATCTTTTGTATCTCCATCCACTCAATAACATAAGCATGGGTCATTATGAGAATATCTTCTACAAAAATAAGATGGAGGATCTGTATAAGTCTAGTTACCTTGATACCTAACACCAAACCTTCCTCTTGTCTTTTTTTAATAGCTAGACTCAAGCCTTCCATAACTAATATGAATAGAAGAGGTGACAACGAGCACCCCTGACTAAGACCTCTTCCCCCATTAAAGAAATCACTGGTCTCACCATTTATAAGGACAACATAAGTGGTTGTAGAAATACATCCCATAATCCACTTGGTCATCAAAAGACCAACGCCACATTGTAAAAGAACTAGTCTAATGTAATCCCAACTTATGAAGTCATATGATGTCTTCAAATAAACCTTGAGGATCATAGCTTGCATATTTTTCTCCCTAATGTTGTGAATACACTCTTGTGCAATACCTATAGCATCAATAATGTGCCTGTCTTTTAAAAATCCAAACTGTTCTTCTGAGAGAGTACGAGACCAAATGGGTCTAATGCGCTTTGCTAATAAAATTTTTATGATATTATAGCAAAAATTACATAAGGCGATCGACTGAAAGTCACCAAAGGATGTTGGTCCATTGAACTTGGGAATAAGTGTTATATACGTCGAATTTAATGATTTGTTTACCATACCAGATAAATGTGAATCTTAGACAACCTCCAATAGGTCCTCAGCAATCAAGTCATAAAAATGCAGGAAGAACTCCACAGTGCACCTATCAGGGCCATGACTCTTGTCCTTGGTGAAACCCCTCAGAACCTCTAAAATTTCTTCCTTCGTACACGAATTTTCAAGCATTTGTACCTCCTCCTCTGTAGTCAACCTTGGGTATAATTGGACCGATGCTATCTGATCCACAATCGAATTATGAGAGTCTTTGTAAAAGGAGTTGAAATGTCTCATTGCTTTTGCCTTAATAGCCTCCTGCCATGTATGTACATGTTCAAATTCATCCTTGACTTCCCATAGGTGTTTTTTTTTCCTCCTAAAGCTGGCAAACCGATGAAAATATTTAGTATTCTTGTCCCCTGAAAGTATCCATGTTGCCCTGTTCTTTTGACGCCATAATTTCTCAGCCACTAACATCCTGTTTCTTTCAGTATCAAGTTATTTCAAGAAAGGAAAAGGTTCAGTATCTGTTTGATGTTCTGGACTCTCTTTGGTAAGAGTAGTGATTTCTTCTTCTATCTGTTCATAGGTTTGTTGATCTCTTTTTTTCTTAATTGCAATCCACTTTTTTACTCTATCTTTTAGTCTACATAAATTCCCCACTAGTCTGGATTGTGCCCCAACTACCAAAGTATCTTGTTGAGCATTCCACTCTTCCCTAAAAATATCACCAAATAACTCATCTTTAAACATTGCCAAATTAAACTTAAGAGGATAGGAAACTAACTTAAATCCATAATCTAGCTGGAAGAGCACTGGGGCATGGTCATATATCCAATGGAAGTTCGACCCAAGATCTAAATAACATGGAATCATTTAGAAGCTATGTTGAAGCATATACCATGTCTAATCTTTTTTGAATGCCATTCGCCACAAATTTGCAATTGCACTAGGTTGGAACAACCTCGGCTGGATTTACATCCACTAAATGATGTCTTAGAAAAAGATCTCTAAAAAAGGTCGCCTGTGAATCAATCAAGGCCGGCACCCCCAAAACTTCGTCAAAACCTGTAGAAAAGTTTAAATCTCCCACAAGTATTAGATTACTCATATCTAAAAGTCCTTTTGCTTCCAGATTCTCCTAGAAAATTTTGTGACTAGTACACGGTCCATATACGTTAATCATGCTTATCCTTCTTTTATCAGGGATATGAATACCACAAGCACATAAATAAGGTTGAATATCAACAATGTTGGGATTCCATGCCACTAGAAGTCCTCTCGACTTACCCACAGAGCTCACTGCACTATACATCTAGGTAGGACATAAAGATAACATAAACTTCCTGGTCTTTTCTTCACCAACTAGAGTCTCCTGAAGAAATATTATGTCTAGTTTTGAGGTGGATAATAACCTGCACATGCAGGGAAATTTAAGGAGACCTGCCACCCCTCTGATATTCATGGAGAGGAGGATCATGATTTATCCCTAGCCAAGGCTTTCATGCCTCTAAGATCCCCCAAATCTAGAGTTGAAGTAGAAGGTTGTTCTAAAGTAGACCAGCTAAGATCTTGTTTCTTCCGAGCACTCCTAGTTTTAATAGGAGATACTTCTGAACTAAGACCCCTCGACCAGGCTATTTTCCTACCATGGTCCGATCTATTAGAGTTAAAGTCATGACCAGTGTCAAAGCCCGGTTTAATATAAACATCCGAGCCCAAAAAGGTTTGTAATGGAATTGAGCTGGCATTCTCCCACATGGACATAATTAAGGAGTCAACCA
Source organism: Picea engelmannii (assembly GCA_009831015.1). NCBI lineage: Eukaryota > Viridiplantae > Streptophyta > Pinopsida > Pinales > Pinaceae > Picea > Picea engelmannii. The sequence goes on from ML811316.1 coordinate 55,582, forward strand.
TAGAAACCAATGACGTATCCGAAGCGGGTAATATAAGAGAAGGTAAAGATTAAGTTTTCAAATCCAAGGAGGAAGGATCTGAAGAGGCTATAGGTGCGAAGACATCAGAAACACTAATAGAATGAGGCATAGTTTGATCAACACTACAAATGCAAACTCCCTTGTCTGTCAGGTGCACCACCTTCTTAGAAACAACCGATGATACTTTATGTAACAAAATGGTTTTTTCCAAGAAATCTCATTCCCACAGAGATAGCTTAAAAAAAAGATATGGACAATAAGTTTTAATCTTACCAGTCAGGGAGTTTGTGGTGCCATCTAGAAACTCATCTGGTCCCACAGCCTCACAACCACCCATTGATCCCTGTTCCTCCAGGATCTCCTCAATATAGTGCATTTCCTTTGTACACGAGTCCATAGCATCATCCGATTCAGAGAGACCATACCCAGCATGACATTATTTCCTTAAATGATCCATTCGCCTGCAAGTGGTACATCTAAATGGAAAACCAAGATAATCCAAACATTGAACCATAACATGGCCTTGCCATTCTAGTTCTGTGGAATCCATCAAATCGACATGTAAGTCTACTTCTACAAGCACCCGAGCCAAACATTTGTCTGTTGAAAGAAGACAGGCTTCATCAATCTTTAGAAAGAAACCAAGAAGATTTCGTTTGGACATTAGCGCAGTTATGTTCCAAAGGTTTAATGGAAAACCTGGAAGTAGCACCCAAACGTGCTTGAAATTGAAGTACTCAGTTTCAGGATTGAACTAAGTCTTCCAGTGTTTCAACATTAAACTGCCCCCCTTGTAGTCCTAGAACTTATTTAAGATACTCTCGACATCCTCGGGGGTATTAAAAATAAGACCAAACCACCCACTAGGAAGAGTCATATAAGTCAAAACATATACTAACTGAGGATACCAAACCTCCTTCATCCAGTCTGAAAATGAAAGTTTACACTTAGTCTTGTAAGAAAATCTACCTACTAGGGCACAAAGTGAGAATTGACACGTCTCTTCTAGATCCACATCCATGCCAATGACAAGGCTTCATCGCGTTTTCCTAGGCTTCCAAGCTTTTATAGTCTTCCTAGGTCTAATATCCTTTAAACTCTCAGTTCCATGCAGAGTGATCATCGAGAAAGGATCATGAGTAGTCCAGGAGTTCACCATGTTAGAACGTTGAAAATTTTGTCTGGCTGGTAGACTAATGACAGAGGTAACTGTTTCAACCTGCTTTAGAGCTGAGGCACTAGCCTGCTCAACTCAGAGAGGGGTCTCACGTGTCACTTGATATTTATTTTGGAATTGGTGGCTAGATTTGGTTTGTTTTGGAGGCTTTTAATAAAATTGTTGACAAAGAAGGGGAGGAACAATTAGGGCTATGGAGTCAAAATTCTGAAAGTGAACAAAAACAATGCTTAGCAGATAGAAATCTCCAGACAATAAAGGATAAATGAGGTGATGAATTTGAGTTATTCTTGAATTTAAATAGAGTGTAGGAAGATAAAGAAAATAAATAACTGCATCAGAGCATTACTGAAATGAATTCTGAATTAGTTAAGAAGACAATCACACAGTTTAAATTGCTTAAGCCAAGAGCATCATAAGATGAATTATGGGCCTTTAACTATCCAATTTAAACAGAAGAAAATGTAAATGAAATGAAAGGTCATAGGAAATACATATAAAGAAGGGAAACAAAGCTCATATCACCACCCTTTAGAAACATTTCATGGAGACTTCAAAATCTTCTGCATTTATATTCAATTCAGCTTCAGAAAATTACAAATAGAGTTTGAAACAACCAAAAGGTGATCTTGCACTTCTGCCAACATTAATTCATTCAAGTATCCCAGTATTTATACAATTCGATTACAATGGCTGAAACTGAAGCGTTTCAGCTTCTAAATCTGATTTTAATAATTTCAACTGATAGTCTTGGTATATGAACCGATTTACAATGATTAAAAAAAATTTACAAAATTGGGGACAAATTTCTTTGACTTCTCGACTTCCTTCACACCATCAGTCTTGCTCTGATCTTCTATCAAATCTACAAATTTGGTGACATCTGGAGATCATTTACTAGTTCTAGGGAAACTGCATTTTGTCTTACCCAGCCGCACGATTTCCTTCCATTGTGAGTCGGAGGGAATTTCGTAATCCATCATCTCTTTAATCAAAATCTCTAGGTCAATGCACATGGTGTAAGACATAGTCAGCAAGCCAACCTTCACTGTTTTAAATTTATTCAAAATTTCAAAATCTGTAGCCAAATAATCTACCAGACTTGGGCATTTCAGACTTTCCTCTATAGCTTCAAATTTGGAATGGTCCATCCTGCACTGAATGAGGAGAGAATTTTAGTCTTCTTGATTGTATAATGAAACTTTTCCATCCCAAAATGGTGGGAGACCCTTGATAAACAATTGTTCAAATGTATCTTTAAACTCCTGTATATTGTGCTCCATTTGCATAGATTTGTTCTGGATTGATTTGAGCAGGTTGTGCTTGGTGATGATCCTCCTGGCCCAAATGATCAACACAATTTTGTCCTTTATCCCAATAGTTTGAAGATCAATAGTGGGTACAAAATTTAGCAAATCAATAGCATTGTGGGCCCATTCTGAGGGCTTCTTGGCTAATACTTCATTAACAACAGTACACCTTCTCTGGGTCGTGGAAACCACTTTGTCTTTGTCATTTATAAAATTCAGATAAGCCCTGAATTTAGCAGCCTCTACAACAATAGCATCCCATATTACATGTTTAGCTCCATGAAATAGTGTTTTTACCTTTAACCTTGTTTTCAACTTGCTTACTCTCTCTTGCAAATCTTGATTATCTCTGTGGAGTTTTTCCACCTTCTCATCTTTCACTTTCATCTCTTACTTCAACTTTTCTATGACCTCTTTGAGGCCCTTGATCTCACCCATTTTTAAGATTAACTGGGAAATAGCTTGTACCAACCCGTCAGTGCTTGATCCAACCTCTGTATTAGTAGGTAAGATGACATCCATATCTGATGTTGCTACATGTGCTTGTGACCAATTCTCTTTCTCTTTTTCTAACTGCAACACTTTAACTTTGTAATTGAGTGCCTCTTGTCTGAATGTTTCCTTCTCTTGTTCTAAAACAGCTAGCTATGTTGTCCGTGGATGATATATAGGGGACATCTTCGACTTTTTATTTAGGTTTTGGATAATCTTATCTTTCTCATCCAAATAAGCCTTTACCCCTTGAGGGCCTTTAGATTTAACATTTTGAGCTGTGTCATCCAGGCTTTGTTGGATGCCTTTTCCTATTTCAATTGTCCATCTAGTTTGATTTCATGTGTTGTCAATATTGAAACTTTCATACTTAAACTTAGGTAGTCTAAATATAGCATGTCGCTAGCACTCCTATGAAACTTTACTTTGTCTGGGCACCAATATCTCATAGTGCATCTTTATTTCAGACACTTCATTATCATCTACTATTCCTATATTAAATGTATTTCTTTCCACATCTCTGATTGAGAACATGGGTGTTTTATGCTGGGAGATCTTCTCTACTTCAGGAAACAGGTCTTTGATATCACTGTTGGCCATACTTCCTTTTACAACATACTGGTTCATCAAGTCATCTTTGGATTGATAAACTGCCCCAAGTCTCTTGCTAAATATGTGCTTCTTGTTGTTGAAAAACCTTGTACTGCTTTCACTTTGTGGCATGCTTCTTGTACCAGCTTCTTCATTCTTGGTTGCACCTTCCACCATCTCCATGCTCATTTTCTCTTTGGGTTCTTCTTCTTCCAAGTCAACCACTTGAGAGGGTGATGTAATTTTCATTTTCTTGGGAATATCTTGCTGGCTACTGGCACCCAAGGCTTCTGAACTACTCCTCTTATTGTAAAAACTCATCTTAGGAGCTTTGACAACCAACCTAGGGGAAGGTTTCTGTGTTGGGTTTTGCTGAGGGGTTGGTTCTATTTTTTTTGTCTGATCATGCTGCAAAGTGACTTCCATATCTACACAACTTTCTAGATTAGCCATCTTATCGAACTCTTCAACATGATCATGTTCATAGGGACCACGTTTGCTCGCCAATCTTCTCTTTGATATGATCTGATGATGATCATATTTCCTCCCTTGCAATTGTGTGAACCCAAATTCACTGAGTTTGGATTGGATCTGAGGCAAACAAGACTTTTTCTTTACCACAAAGGGTCCTAGTATGAAAGGAAATTTTAAGTTAGAAGCCTTCTGTGCCTTCAGAAAATGCTTTGTCTTTGAGATGATCCTTTGTTTGATGAACTCCAAGGCAAATATTCTGGGAGTCAAAAAGACTGGTAAAAGGTAAGGTCCTTCTTGATAGCCATATACCCAAATCACAGTAGATTGTATGAACAACATCCAATCTCCTACCCTTCTCTCTGGATTTGGTTGTAAAGAGATTTTGATTTCCTCCATAACCCTTGGCAGGTCTGAACCAAAGATAAGACTATACACCCTGGACATAATATTATTGATGAAAATAATCACGGTGATCCTTTTAAATTCATTCAAAATAAATGCAGTCTCAAGAAATTTGGTTTTGTTAGATTCCATGAACATTCTCAGCAAAGTGTGTGTAGTATCTATAGTGTCTCAATGAAATATTGAAGTTTACTATATGTTGATGCATATTATCAGCTATGAATTTGTCAAAATTGACACAGACCGATTGACTAGACCTTGACATAAAGAAGGTCAACATGAAACCTAACATGAATTCTACCACAAACTTGTCATTATCCAACCCTAAAATTTGACTAAGCAGAGAACAAGCCCACTGGACTTTGATGACCATGACACTTACACTAGTAGGCAACGACAGACTCTCGGAATGGTGTCCAGGGTTTTACAATGGTTTGGAGAAACAAGGTTTTTACTTCTGATGGGAATTCTCTATAAATTGTGATCATTTTCTCCTCCTCGAAGGGCTTGGACACTATGGGGGAGGACTCTAGTATACTGAGGATGTTTCAAAGTGACGGAATGTCTATTTCGCATAAAATTTTTGACCCTACTTTATTGAAAATGACTCTTTCTTCCTGAGAATACCACTCTTCACACCAGCTTACGAACTCAGGGAAAGGAAAGAATACTTCTATGACATAAGGGATAATGGAGGCTTGAGCCAATTCGAGGAAAGCTATGCGCATTCTAATATCATCTAACAGATTTGATCTGGACACAGAAACAAGCAAGACTGTTATCTTTGTGTCGAAAACATCGGAGTCCCTGTCAATTAGGGCTTCTTCTCTAGAGGCGATGTCTTGTTCATTCACAGATAAAATGACAGGATTAATGGCCATGGTGAAAAATACCTGTTAAGTGGCGAAGAAAACATGAATCTGATCCAACTTTGAGATTGAGTTTCAAATATATGGTTTGCGCCAAATTTTGAACGTTTGAATGTTCCAAAATATCATAAAATAATGTTGGGGACCCTCCTTTTATATGTGCCTATCGACATAGGGGGTTGGAGAAAATGGTTTTAGGTAGACTTATTTTTTCCTTGATGTACCTCTAGAGGTGCCATACGTCCATGAACGAAACCATTGTATTTTTCCTCAACCCACCTTCGAATGATTAATCCCTGTGCTACTTCGATCGTCGATATGAGTTTCAGTCATTGATTTACATTGCTCTATGATCTATGGTCCACCGTGCCCTAGCAACTTTTGATATCGAGGATTTGAGAAAGTAGTTTTAGGTAGACCATTTTTATCCCCGATGTACCTATAATGGTGCCACGTTTACACAAACGAAACCATGGTAGTTTTCCCCAACCCACCTTCGAATAAGTATCTTCCACGTTGCTTCATTCTCCGATATGTGCCTTATCCATTGATCTGGGCTGCTTCAAAATTGGCAGTTCTTTAGGTCCTACCTTTCACGCCTACGCTATATTTGTCCACATACCTCCATATGAGACCTATCCACCAAACTGTCACACTTCCATAGATATTTGGCTCTTCGCTAAGTCTCCAAGACTTGGATCCTTATCTGAAATTTTTTATGGTGATAACACAGGCTCCAACTGGGGATGCTATCCTCCCTGCGAGGTAGTAAAGAACTGCAGACTAAGTGCCTACCCATTGAGCTGTGATCTATTAGTGTGGTTTGAATCCGCTGATCTTTATTCAAAAAATTAAAATCTACCCAACATAGCTCAGGTCCTTCACCTCAGGCTTCAACTATGCTGCTTTTATTGCAACTTTTCATGCGTAAAGAAAAACACAAACGATTATGTACAATAAATGGCGGGGTGACAATTTTTCAAACAATGTAATGCTTGAGGAAATTTCCATTCACAGGTCCTCCTCCAGTAAGCTCTCCATTACTCTCCTATAATAAGTAGGCATTGCTCCCATGGTATGTTGTAATTTTGAACGGGCCCAACCATAGGTGATCAAATTTCCCATGTTTCCCCTTATCTTCGTTTCTGGCATCCCATTTTAGTACCCAGTCTCCTGGTTTGAAGTCATCCACCTTGGTATGTTTGTCAAAAGCCTCCTTGATCTTGTCTTGGCGCAGCTGAGCATTATTGAAGGTCTTTTCCCTGGTCTATTGTACATTGATCATCTTGTCATATCTTCTCTGACTAGCATTTTTTTTTGCCTCCTGCTCCTATAACAGTTTCATTACTGGTAACCCCAAGGTAGTAGGAAAAATTGCTTTAGTGCCATAGATGATTTGGAATGGGGAAGTTGCAAAGAATGTTATCACTCTGTAAAAATTTTCTGGATGATAGACAAATGACATAGGTAACTATTTCAACCTACTTTAGAGCTGAGGCACTAGCTTGCTCAACTTAGAGAGGGGTCTCTCGTGTCACTTGATATTTCTTTAGGAATTGGTGGTTAGATTTGGTTTGTTTTGGAGGTTTTTAATAAAATTGTTGGCAAAGAAGGGGAGAAACATTCAAGGCCATGGAGTCAAAATTCTGAAAGTGAACGAAAACAATGCTCAACTAATAGAACTCTCCAGAGGAGAAAGGATAAATGAGGCGATGAATTTGAGTTATTCTTGAATTTAAATAGAGTGTAGGAAGATAAAGAAAAAAAATAATTGCATGAGAACATTACTGAAATGAATTCTAAATTAGTTAAGAAGACAATCACACAGTTTAAATTGCTTAAGCCAAGAGCATCATAAGATGAATTATGGGCCTTTAACTATCCAATTTAAACAGAACAAAATGTAAATGAAATGCCAGGTCACAGGAAATACATACGAAGAAGGGAAACAAAGCTCATATCACCACCCTTTAGAATCTTTTCATGGGGACTTCAAAATCTTCTGCATTTATATTCAATTCAGCTTCAGAAAAATACAAATAGAGTTTGAAACAACTAAAATGTGTTCTTTCACTTCTGCCAACATTAGTTCATTCAAGTATCCCAGTATTTATACAATTCGATTACAATGGTTGAAATTGAAGTGTTTAAGATTCTAAAACTGATTTTAATAATTTGAACTGACAGTCTCGGTATATGAATCGATTTACAATGACTAACAAAAACATTACAAAATTGGGGAAACAAATTCTAACTGCTCGACTTCCTTTGCACCATCTATCTCGCTCTGATATTCTATCGAATCTACAAATTTGGTGGCATCTAGAGATCATTTACTGGTTCTAGGGAAATTGCATTTTGTCTTACCCAGCCGCAAGATTTCCTTCCATTGTGAGTAGGAGGGAATTTCTTAATCCATCACCTCTTTAATCAAAATATCCGGGTCAATGCATGTGGCGTAAGACATAGTCAGCAAGCCAACCTTCATTGTTTTAAATTTATTCAAAATTTCAAAATATGTAACCAAATACTCTAACAGACATGGGCCTTTCAGACTTTCCTCTATAGCTTCAAATTTGGAATGGTCCATCCTGCACTGAATGAGGAGAGAATTGTAGTCTTCTTGATTGTATAATGAACCTTTTCCATCCCAAAATGGTGGGAGACCCTTGATAAAAAATCATTGAAATGTATATTTAAACTCATGTATATTGTGCTCCATTTGCATAGCTTTGTTTTGGACTAATTTGAGCAGGTTGTGTTTGGCAATGATCCTCTTGGCCCAAATGATCAACATAGTTTTGTCCTTTAACCCAATAGTTTGAAGATCAGTAGTGGGCACATAATTTAGCAAATCAATAGCATTGTGGGCCCATTCTGAGGGCTTCTTAGCTAATACTTCATTAAAAATAGTACACCTGCTCCAGGACGTGGCAACCAAGTTGTCTTTGTCAATTATAAAATTTAGATAAACCCTGAATTTAGCAGCCTCTGTAGAAATATCATCCCATATCACATGTTTATCTCCCTGTAATAGTGTTTTTCCCTTTAATATTGTTTTCATCTTGCTTACTCTCCTGCAAATCATTATTAGCTTTGTGGAGTTGAGCCACCTTCTCATCTTTCACTTTCATCTCTTGCTTCAAATTTTCTATGAGCTCTTTGAGGCCCTTGATCTCCCTCATTTTTAATCTTACCTAGGACATAGCTTGTACCAACCCCTCAGTGCTTTATCCAGCCTCTATATTAGCAGGTATGATGACAACCATATCTGATGTTGCCACCTGTGCTCGTGACCAATTCTCTTTCTCTTTTTCTAACTGCAACACTTTATCTTTGTAATTGAGTGCCTCTTGTTTGAATGTTTGGTTTTCCTGTTCTAAACCAACCAAATTTGCTATCTTTGGATTATCTGTAGGGAACATCTTCAACTTTTTCTTTAGGATTTGGATCATCTTATCTTTCTCATCCAAAGAAGCCTTTACCCCTTGAGGGCCTTCATATTCTAACCTTTTGACTTGTGTCAGCCAGGCTTTGCTGGATGCCTTTTCCTATTTCAATTGTCCATCTAGTTTGATTGCATGTGTTGTCAATCTTGAAAATTTCAGACGTAAACTTAGGTAGTCTGAATATAGCATGTCACTAGCATTCCTGTGAAACTTTACTTTTATTGGGGCACCAATATTCTCATAGTGCATTTTGATTTCAAACACTTTATTATCATCTACTATTGTTATATTAAATGTATTTCTTTCCACATATCCGACTGAGAACAGGGACAGGAGATCTTCTCTACTTCGGGAAATGGTTCTTTGATCTCACTATTGTCCATACCTCCTTTTATGGCATACTGGTTCATCAAGTCCTTTGTAGATTGATAAACTGCCCCCAGTGTATTGCTAAATATGTGCTTCTTACTACTGGAAACCCTTGTGCTTATCTCACTTTGTGGCATGCTTCCTATACCAGCTTCTTCATTCTTGGTTTCACCTTCCACCATCTCCATGCTCGTTTTCTCTTTGGGTTCTTCTTATTCCAGGTCAACCACTTGAGAGGGTGATGTAATTTTCATTTTCTTGGGAATATCTTGCTGACTACTGGCACCCAGGGATTTTGAAATGCTCCTCTTATGGTAAACACTCATCTTAGGAGCTTTGACAACCAACCTAGGTGAAGGTTTCCGTCCTAGTTTCTGATGAGGGGCTAGTTCTATTTGTTTTGTCTAATCATGCTGCAAAGTGACTTCCATATCTACACAGGTTTCTAGAATATCCATTTTATCGAATCCTTCAACATGCTCATGTTCATAGGGACCTTGTTTGCTCACCAATATTCTCTTTGATATGATATGATGAGGATCATATTTCCTCCCTTGCAACTGTGTGAACCCAAATTCATTGAGTTTGGATTGGATCTGAGGAAAACATGACTTGTTATTTACCACAAAGGATCCTACTTTGAAAGGAAAATTTAAGTTAGAAGCCTTGTGTGCCTTCAGAAAATGCTCTATCTCTGAGATGATCCTTTGTCTGATGAACTCCAAAGAAAATATTCTAGGAGTCAAAAATACTGGTAAAAGGTAAGGTCCTTCTTGATAGCCATATACCCAAATCACAATAGACTGTATGAACAAAATCCAATCTCCTACCCTGCTCTCTGGATTTGGTTGTAAAGAGATTTTCATTTCCTCCAGAACCCTTGGCAGGTCTGAACTGAAGATAATTTTGTACACCCTGGACATAATCTTATTGATGAAAATAACCATGGTGATCCTTTACATTTAGTCGAAATAAATGCAATATCAGGAAATTCAGTTTTGTTAGATTCCAGGAACATTCTCAGCAAGTGTGTGTAGTATCTAAAGTGTCTCAATGAATTGAAGTTTACCAGTTGTTGATGCATATTATCAGCTATGAATTTGTCAAAATTGACATAGACCGACTAGCCAGACCCTGACATAAAGAAGGTCAACAGGAAATCTAACATGACTTCTACCACACACTTGTTGTTGGCCTTTGACCAAGTTTTGACGATCCTTGGTCATGTTTGACCTACTTTTGGGACTTTGAGAGGCTGTCGAAGGCAAAGCGCAAATCGAAGCAGAAATCATGGGATCTCAGCCCCTTTTTAGGGATTTTTGGGTTTGGTCTTATGTAATGAGTATTGGGATGTTGGCCCATGGGTTTACCCATGTTTAGGCCCGATTTTGTAATGTATAAATAGAAACATAGGCAATGTAGGAAGTAGTTCGATTTATGTGATTGAAGGGTTGTAAGTTGTGTTAAGTGTTAAGTGTAGTTGGTGATTGTAAGTGATTTTTGCATGATGTGTGAGACTTGCAAGGCTAAGTGCAGGTGACTGTAAAAGGTTGTGTAAGTCTATGTGCCTAGATCTACTCGAGGAAGGAGGAGGATATGGCAGAGTGCACATAGATCTCTTTTCATATGCGGAGTAGGGTTTTGTGGATCTGTGCATGTGTAAGATTGAGAGAAGCTAATAAAGAAGACAAAGGATTGGTGGACGTATCCCCAGGGTGGGGGTGAGCCACGTATATCATGTGTCATGATTTCTATGTGCTTTGGTTGTTCTTCATCTATGTGTTGTCAATGCTTTGTGCTTTATGGTTTCTATCTTGTTTATATGATTAAATCCTTAATGCATTGTTAGATGATAGATGAATCTAATATGGTAGCTTAGTGTTGAATAACTTAAATGAATGATAGATATGATCTCTATTAGTATGCTTAGTTCTTGAATCTATTGGATCTATATAAATACTACATTGATCTGTTGTTAGGGTTTAGTCGCGCTCTAAACTAAGACTGAATATTGATGAATTATAATTGCTTAGTTCTTTGTTAAGGTGTTACAGTCACAGATCTGTGTCCCATCTAAGGTTGTAGACACTGGAGTGCTACAACCACCCCTACCTCTACCTCGGGTGAGACTTCATCTTTTTCGTAGGTGTTGCCGAAAGGGCTGGTAGTTAGGGTTTTTTTGGTGCGTTTTTATAGCATTGAACCCTGGGTTTGCCCCTGTGCCAACAAATGGTTTTGTTGTCAGGACCTAAAACTGTGATTTCTAGGAACTAAAGGAAATAAAGAAATCTTTGTGTGTGGATTTGTTTCCTGAGTGCATAGTATTCTATTGTCTTGTGAAGCTCTGTGTAAAGAAGAGAAGTCAGATCTGAAGACAAGAGGTAAGATATGGAAGATTTGTGCTCTAATAAAGGTAAGAATAGTGAAAAGTATTAGATCTGGAAGCTTTGTGCTCTATTGAAAGTAAGATTAGTGGAAATTTTTGTTTCAAGAGTATGGATATAGGTATGTTTGATAAAATTTATCCTAGTTTGAAAACTAGGGCACAACTAGAAGAAATAAGGTCTTATATGAGTAGATCTAATAGAAATAATGAAAGATATGTTATTCCTATGCATAGAAAGAATGTTTGGACTAACAAATGGATGCAGGATCCTAGAAATAATTGTTCATAGGTTAGCTAATATGATCCTAGTGCGCAGTATAGGAAAGGATGGGGATCGTTTAAAAGAAAAGGAGGATTAACCCTTTGTTATAGTTGCAGATGACCGAGACATATTGCTAAGGAATGCCTTGATAGAAGACCTAGTTGTCTTTGTTGCAAAGCTATGGATCATAAAGTTTTGGATTTCCCTAGAATGATTGCTAAGATTTAAAGAATGAATATGGGACAAGAAGACCATAAGAAAGGTCAAGAAACTGAGACCATGGCAGAACCCCAGATAGAATCAGAGACTGTACTACTGCAAATGAAAGAAACCCTAAATAATCACAGAGATATCAACTTATCAGAGATATTCAAAGAAAAAGAACGCATAGAAGAAATAATAGGAGACTTAGACATTGAATGTGTTCTGGATGAGGAAACACAAGTAAATATCATGACAGAAAGAACTTGGGAAGCTTTAGGAAATCCTGATACAACTCCTTCCGTGGGAGGAATAGGACTATTCAGGGGAAAGATGATAACCCTATGTGGAAGGCTCACCTAGGTATGTATGAGTGCTAATGGAGCTTCGACAGAGGAAGACTTTGATATTGTTAGATTCATTGAGAAAAACACTCCATTTACTATGTTATTAGGAAAAATCTGGATCGAGAAATATCAGATGAAAAGAAAAGAAGAGGAGGTTTGGGAACAAAAAAAGAAGGAATTAAAAGATTTCATGACTAGGAATATAAAATACTTGATTGAAGAACATGAGAATAGATCGAAGCTACTTAAAACCAGCAACTCGGATCACAAAGTTTAAAGAACACAAGAAGATTCACATATGAGTAGAGCACCTACTCCAGAAAAAGAAGCAGTATTACCCTCTAATTCTATGAAATAATATCAACAATGCGAAGCTGCTATGCCAAAAGATGAAAAGAATCCAAATGGAAAGAGGATATTGAGACGAAGATCACCGAGAAGAAGTCTAGAAAAATCAATAAAAAGAGGGAAATTATCGAAAAATTACAGAAGGACCCACAGGGAACTGCATAGATGGAAGATTTGCAAAATTGGAACTTCATTGGGATACCAGAATAGTGCCCCATGGAACTTCGCCATTATGAAGCGATATGATCGTTGGAAGCATTATAACCATTGGACTGACATTCTAGAATAGTTAGAATAACAGTTATGACCAGAAATATTTCCATCGGACCGTTGGGACCATGCCACAACGAACATAACTGCATTGATGGAAATCTTCTTATCCGTTGGAGAGATACGTTACATCGTGTCCACTTAGTCCATCGACTGTTGCACCGAGAACAATTTTGTGAATTGTATCAGAGCTAATAAGAGAACCCATTGATACCGCACTATGCTTAGTAAGATCGATACCAATTCTATTGCTTTGAGCACTCACCCATCCACCCCAGTTTTCCGATCGAGAGCGTGCATGTCGGATGATCTTAGTGCTATGGAGAAATCAGTCGAGGAAGTTTTAATTGACATGATGGCCGAAAGAGTGATGTCCAAAGGATTTCAAGCTTCATCGACACGAGGAGTGCAAGCCTCTCCATCGACTGCTTGTGAATCCAGACCATCCCAACCGGCAGCAGAAAAGAGAACCAAGAACAAAGATGATCTAGCAAACGCGAAGTTAATTTTGGCCATCTTGCCCAACTACATCCCACCTATGGCTGGTGTGGTGAGTCGTGATAGTGTCCTGAGGGACTTTGATCACACCATGGTTACTATGTACCTCTCGAAGTGCATACACACAGTCAGAGCATAGAAGGATAAGATCACGACGTTTAAGTTCAAAGACTTCAACATAGGAGACCACAATAACCATAGTATGCTCACCCCTTATAAATACTTGACCAGGATGAAGGGGAAGAACTTGAAAATAATCCCCCAGCTGTGGACGATGAACCTCACACAATCCACCCTTTTGAATGTAATGAAGATCCCACACTTTGGAAGGATCCAAGAGGTTAAAGTGTGTGTTAAGCTCCTTCTCTCATGCTACCATGGAAGCTACTTATGTCTAGACCGACGTATCAAAGTCGATCCAACACTAATCCATAGGATCACTAGATTGAGCATGAAAGGACCTGACGCGCAGAACTTCTATCCAGGGAAGGCCATAGATCGAGGCTTAGCACAGAAGATCAATGATACCTACGACGATGTTGAGAAGGGGACACGAGGATATAAGGTAGCTTCCATCCAGAATGGTGTAGTGTGACTAGCATGGCAATTAATCACAAGAAATCTTGTGAGAGAGAATAGACCCACGCAGGTCACAGGGTTTGTCGTTTACCTCACTGGGAAATGCATGGAAGGCCTATAGATGAACTGGGTGAAGTACCTAGTTAATAAACTCGAATTGGATTGTCGTGAAGCACAAGATTAGGGCTACGATTTCAACTTTAGCTGGCTTCTGATCCTCATCGTGTTTATTGCTTGGGAGATGCTAGAAGGTGCGACCTTCCCAGACATTGAGCCGTTCGAGTCACTTGCTAAAAATTTCACCACGCTCTGGTACTCAAGCGATATGGGAAAATAGTGGTAGTCAAATGTGGTATTTCATATGTATTATCTCCAACTGAATAGGTATATCGAAGATGAACCTCGCATGATGCCCAACAGCCTACAATGGTTCCAACCCCTCATGACGTTCCGCGTAGATCGACACTTCATCTATATCACTACACGAGTAGACGAGCACAAAGAGGAGTTGCAGTCTTACTACGAGCTCAGAGAGGAGGACCTCGAGGAGATAACTAAGGACTAGTTAGTATACCTCCTTCTCCCTGCTGACCCTGCAGAGATGTCTGATCCCAAACCTGAAAGCTTGGAGGCCACTCACAAATAACATGACACACCTAGAACCAACAGAAGAAAGAAGATTGAGGAGGTCCAGAACTTGAGTAGCTCATCAGAAGGAACTACTTCAGTATCACCTGGACGAGGGGGTGATGATGAGGTAGAAGAAACAAAGAGAAAAGAAGACCAGTAGAAGCAAGGTGAAGTAACACTGCCTAGGGATCCTGCTGATGAGACTGACCCCTTGAAGAAAAGGAAGGTTTCTCCCATGAAACCCACTTCCCAAAAGAAATCCATAGAAACCTTGACTAAGATGCAGACTGTGCTCACTGTCGATGAATTTGACTTTATCATCACAGCTGTGAACGATGCATAGGAGGAAATCTTGCATAAACATGAAGCCAAGCAGGAGGAGATGTATGACAAAATTGAGGTTGAACTCAGAGGGGTACAGCAGGCCCTTCATTCCAGCTGCATAGTATCCACTGCACCCCTTCCATCATAAGAACCAGAGTTGGAAGATGAACCTACCCAACTCTGTAGAATAGTTGATGCGACCGAGCTCACCTTTGCCGTGTACAGGAAGAAAAGGAATAGGCCATAGTGGCATTAAAATGAGCACAGGAAGAAATTATGGAGCAATGTAGGATTGTGCAACAGGAGAAAGAGGCCCTTCAAGCCAAGTTCAAAGGAGAGAGAGCACAGATACAACAAGAAAAAGAAAAGTTGCTCACAGAGAAGGTTGAAGTAAAAGAAGTAGTCAACAGATCACTTCACTATGTGACGGTCTTGGAATAGGAGGAGGAAGAATTAGTAGAGCATCAAGTAGTGTATCTTGCGGAAGCTATCCAACAACTTCATCAAAGAATAGCAGACTTAGAACTCCACACAGTGCCCGACACTCCACAGGATGTGAGGGATCAAAGAGAAGTAATTGACCAAAGCGCAATTGAAAGAATCAAGGCCCTCGCCATGGAATGTATACAACTAAGTGATCACAGTGCCCAGACTTATGAGCGACTCAATGATAATCCATAATTGAAGGCACTAGAGTCACAACTCTAGGAGGCGAAGAAGCAAGCAGAAACAATACAGGAGCAGTTGAAGCCCCTGTCGGTAGTTGAAAGGATGAAGTGATCCCAAGAACAACACACTACTCAATAATAGGTCCATACCATTCAGATCAAAGTCATGGAAGTGACTCAAAGGCTCCAATCAGTCTAAGACGAATCTTGCCAATTGTTCGAGGAGATTGAAATCCAAGGTGCGGAATTGGAACAAGTAGTCACTGCAGTTGAGCAATGCTTAGAGGGACCTGTTAATGAAGTAGTCATCCAAGAGTTTGTCGAGCAGGAGGCCCTGTGATGCAGGCGCACTACCCAGGGGCACGTCCTCTCACAAGACCTTTCTCCTTCCTCAGCCCGAAGAACTTGGAGTTCTTCTATTTCCCTATTAGGAAATTTTTCCTCCCACAGAAAATTCTTCACAAGATATCCCTTTTCTCTATCGGGAAATCAACACTGGCCTTTTTTTTATCGGGCTTTCCCCTATCGGGATTTTGACATTCGCAATATCCAAACAAATTGGGTTGCCAATCCCCGATCCCCGATATGCTCCTTTGTTTCCTAAACCCTCGAACTAAGCCTCTAGTCCCACGCGACCGTTCTTCACAAGACCACAACCTGTATGACCGCAGCTATACCTCCCGTCGGGGTTTCGGGATTTCTAATGCCAAAGTGCACTCGCCCTCAGGATTCGTGATTTCTCGAATCCTGAAGCGCCTTTTTCACGCTAGCCCTCCTAGCTATAGGCCTTGGCCCATATGACCATTAACCCGTGACCACGGTCTTATCCCCGTCGGGGCTTCGGGGTTTCAAATGTTGCAAAACACTTACCCGTGGGATTCCTGATATCTCGAACCCCGATTCTCCATCAGGCTGACAATTGGCTTCCACTACGGCACCTCCCTTCTTTTCGACATGCTGACAGCTGGCCGCACGGTGGAACCTTCCTCCTCGTCGGGGTTTCACGGTTCACGATTCCACGATACACAAACACTTTGTCACCAGGATCCCCGATATCCCGATGACTCAAACCCCGATCAACAACTTCTTGTCGGGACCTTTCTCGATGGCGTTGTTTCCTTCCACGCGTCCTCTCTGATGGACGGTCCCGATTTTCTCCAGGGTTTCGAGACTTGTAATGTCCCAACTTTCTTGTCCTTAGGAACTCCGATACGTCGATTCCCGACTCTATCCGGATTCCTGACACCTGTTTTCTCGAATGGACGACTCAGATTTTACCGGGGTTTCCACTATGGACTTCCCCAACCTCCTATCCACAAGACTTCTGATTTCCTAGACTCTTGACGTCTCGATCTCCGCCACGTATCCAACTAACAGACGACTCAGATCTTCTCGGGACTTCAGGGTTTCAAATGTCGAACACCATTGACCACGGGATTACCGATCTTTCGAATCCTGATGGTAACTCTCATGTTACTCCTGTCAGATCCGACGGCTGACGGGTAATTGATCCACGATCAAATGGCTCACGACCCCTGGAACTTGAATTCCCAGCGCGACCGTAATCTCCTCGCTCCTTTGATAGATCCAACGGCTGACGGGATTCTGCCAGTCTCCCCCACAAGATCCCGACTGTCGATTTCCTCCCTTGGTGATTTTTCTTGAGAATGACCCGGTATTCCTCTACAAAATTTGTCTTCCTGCAGTGCAACTACGCAATGCCTGTTGTAACCACTCCACGGCACAAATCTTCTAGTGTTTCTCTTTGACAAGCTCGAAAGCCTTATCCCTCCTGAGATTTCTCACACTTCAACCTCAAGGAGGTTCTTTTCACGCACTTCTTGCGGCAGTCTTCAGATATTTCAAAATATCTGGGAACTCTTAGACTCTGCGCACACCTGCAGCAACAGTCCTTCAATACTTCGCTTAGTTTTGTGACTGAAACTCTCCTTAGCCTGCGCACTCCTTGCACGGCTCCTACAACCTAAATTCACTTCTAGGT
Organism: Picea engelmannii; assembly: GCA_009831015.1. NCBI lineage: Eukaryota > Viridiplantae > Streptophyta > Pinopsida > Pinales > Pinaceae > Picea > Picea engelmannii. The sequence goes on from ML811316.1 coordinate 73,251, forward strand.
GAATGAGAACAAGAGTTAGTCTATCCAAGCCTTCTGTCAACGCACTCCTTGCGGATGACTCCAACTGCACTCCTTGCAGGAATCCTTTGCTCAGATAGAGAAACAATTGAAACTCATTCCACTTCCTCTCAGATTTCAATCTCAACACATGAAGTCATATACACAGCATAATAGAAAATGTATAACAGGAAGTAAATACTCATGATCATAGCATTCAACACACATACACAGAGAATAACACAGAAGCCATGACTCTGAATCAACTTCTTCTATTAATTCAAGATATGTACATGGGTTTTCTTCTACAGTTCTCTGCTTCTCTCCTATGCTCTTCCTGCTTCAATTATTCCTGAATTATTTTACAATGCACAATGAGGGTGTCTATATCCGTTTTCCCTCTTTCTTCTAAAACTGTCTAATCTAATATTAAATTCTATCTACCTACATTTACTACTATAAATGCCTCCATCTACTTCAGACGAGAGCAGGGCGCTCAAGGTCTGATTACATTATACCAAGGCACCTTCATTAAATGGTCTCATTTATATTTGGCACATCAACTTCAAGGGAAATTTCAAAAACTTGCGCTGGACGTCTTCCAGCTATCTTCCGCTTCCATGTTGGCTCGCTTGTCTCGGGAGATTCTCCTGCATCACCCTGGCGCAAAAACAGGTCGAAGTAGCTTGAGCCAAGATCGAAGCTTTTGAAGCACAACTACCCAGATCATAGTGACTCGGGATGAGTCACCGGTGAGTGTTGGGGGAGTGTTGGCCCTTCAACAAGTTTTGAGGATCCTTGGTCATGTTTGACCTACTTTTGGGACTTCGATAGGTTGTCAAAGGCGTAGCGCAAGTTGAGGCAGGGATCGCGGGATCTCGGCCCCTTTTTAGGGATTTTTGGGTTTGGGCTTATGTAATGGTTATGGGGATGTCAGCCCATGGGTTTACCTATGTTTAGGCCCTATTTTGTAATGTATAAATAGAAATCTAGGCGATGTAGGAAGTAGTTTGATCTATGTGATTGAAGGGATGTAGGTTGTGTTAAGTGCTAAGTGCAGTTGGTGATTGTAAGTGATTTGTGCATGCTGTATGAGACTTGCAAGGCTAAGTGCAAGTGATTGTAAAAGGTTGTGTAAGGCTCTGTGCCTAGATATACTCGGGGAAGGAGGCTCTGGTGGAGTGCGCGCAGATCTCTTGTCCTATGCAGAGTAGGGTTTTGTGGCTCTGTGCATGTAGAAGATTGAGATAAGCTAATAAAGAAGAAAAAGAGTTGGTGGACGTATCCCTAGGGTGGGGGTGAACCACGTATATCATGTGTCGTGATTGCTATTTGCTTTGGTTATTCTTCATCTATGTGTTGTGAATGCTTTGTGCTTTATGGTTGCTATATTGTTTATATGATTAAATGCTTAGTGCGTTGTTAGATGATATATGAATTTAATATGGTATCTTAGTGTTGAATAACGTAAATGAATGCTAGATCTGATCTATGTTAGCATGCTTAGTGCTTGAATCTATTGGATCTGTATAAATACTACGTTGATCTCCTGTTAGGGTTTAGCCATACTGTAAACTAAGACTGAATATTGATGAACTATAATTCCTTAGTGCTTGGTTAATATGTTACAGTCATAGATCTGTGTCCCAACTAAGGTTGCAGACACTGGAGTCTTGCAACCACCCCTGCCTCTACCTCGGGTGAGACTTCATTTTCTTTGCAGGTGTTGTCGAAAGGTTCGGTAGTTAGGGTTTTATTGGTGCATTGTTATAGCGTTGAACCCTGGGTCTGCCCCTGTGCCAACACTTGTCATTATCCAACCCTAAAATTTGACTTCGATGACCATGACGCTTACACTGGTAGGTAATGACAAACTCTTGGAATGGTGTTCAGGTTTGACAATGGTTTGCAGAAACAAGGTTTTTACTTATGATGGGCATTCTCTATAAATTGTGATCATTTTCTCCTCCTCGAAGGGCTCAGACACTGTGGGGGAGGAATCTGGTATACTGAGGGTGTGTCGAAGTGACGAACTATCTATTTCGCATAAAACCTCTGACCCTACTTTATTCAAAATGACTCTTTCTTCCTTAGAATACCGCTCTGCACACCAGCTTACGAACTCAGGGAAAGGAAAGACTACTTCTACAACATAAGGGATAATGGAGGATTGAGCCGCTTTGAAGAAAGGTATGCACATTCCAACAATGTCTAACAGATTTTATCTGGACACAGAAATGGGTGAGATTGTTATCTTTGTGTCAAAAACATCGGAGTCCCTATCAATTAGGGCTTCTTCTCTAGAGGCGATGTCTTGTTCATTCACAAATAAAATGACAGGATTAGTGGCCATGATGAAAAATACCTATTAAGCAGTGAAGAAAACATGAATCTGATCAAACTTTGATCTTGAGTTTCAAATATATGGTTTGCACCAAATTTTGAACGTTTGAATGTTCCAAAATGTCATAAAATAATGTCGGGGACCCTCCTTTTATATGTTTCTATCGACACCGGGGGTTGGAGAAAACGTTTTAGGTAGACCATTTTTTCCCCGATGTACCTCTAGATGCGCAACGCGTCCACGAAAAAAACCATTGTAGTTTTCCCTGGCCCTCCTTCGAATGATTAATTCCCGCGACACTTTTATCGTCGATATGAGTTTCAGCCGTTGATCTGGATTGCTCTAAGATCTACGCTCCACCGTGCCAAAACAACTTTCGATATCGAGGATTTGAGAAAGAGGTTTTAGGTAGACCGATTTTTGCCCTGATGTACTTCTAGAGGTGCCACACATCCATGAACGAAACCATTGTAGTTTTCCCCGACCTGCCTTTCAATAATTATCTTCCACGTTGCTTCATTCTCCGATATGTGCCTTATCCATTGATCCGGGCTACTTCAAAATTGTTGGTTCTTCAGGTCCTACCTTTAGCACCTCCCCTATATTTGTCCACATGCCGCCATATGAGAACTTATCCTCCAAACTATCACACTTCCATAGCGATGTGGCTCTTCGTATAGTCTCCGAGACTTGGATCCTGATCTAAAAATTGTTATGGTGATAACATAGGCTCCAATTAGGGATGCTATCGTCCCTTGAGGTAACAAAGAACTACAAACTAAGTGCCTACCCATTGGGCTATGATCTATTAGTGTGGTCTGAATCTGCCGATCTTTATTCAAAAACTTAAAATCTACCCAGCATAGCTCAGGGCCTTCACCTCAGGCTTCAACTATGCTGCTTTTATTCCAACTTTTCATGTGTAAAGAAAAACACAAACGACTATGTACAATGAATGGTGAGGTGATGATTTTTCAAACAATGCAATGCTTGAGGAACCTGCCATTCATAGGTCCTCCTCCAGCGAGCTCTCCATTACTCTCATGTAACAAGTAGGCGTTGCTCCCACTGTATGCTGCAATTTTGAATGGGCCCAAGCATAGGTGATCAAATTTCCCATGTTTCCCCTTATCTTCATTTCTAGCATCCCATTTTAGTACCCAGTCTCCTAGTTTGAAGTCATCCACCTTGGTATGTCTGTCGAAAACCTCCTTGATCTTGTCTGGGGGGCGTTGAGCATTATTGAAGGCCTTTTCCCTGGTCAGTTGTACATTGATTAGCTCGTCAACTCTTCTCCAATTGGCATTTGTTTCTACCTCTTTCTCTTGTAACAGTTTCATTACTGGAAACCCCAAGGTAGTAGGAAAAATTGCTTCAGTGCCATAGACAATCTGGAATGGGGAAGTGGTAAAGAATGTTAGCACTCTGTAAATTTTGTCTACCTGATAGACAAATGACAAAGGTAAATGTTTCAACCTGCTTTAGAGCTGAGGCACTAGCATGCTCAACTCAAAGAGGGATCTCTCACATCACTTGATATTTATTTAGGAATTGGTGGCTAGATTTGGTTTGTTTTGGAGGTTTTTAATAAATATGTTGGCAAAGAAGGGGAGGAACACTCAGGGCTATGGAGTCAAAATTATGAAAGTGAACGAAAACAATGCTCAGTTGATAGAACTCTCCATAGGATAAAGGATAAATGAGGCGATGAATCTGAGTTATTCTTGAATTTAAATAGAGTGTAGGAAGATAAAGAAAACAAATAACTGCATGAGAACATTACTGAAATGAATTCTGAATTAGTTAAGAATAAAATCACATAGTTTAAATTGCTTAAGCCAAGAGCATCATAAGATGAATTCTGGGCCTTTAACTATCCAATTTAAACAGTATAAAATGTAAATGAAATGACAGGTCACAGGAAATACATACGAAGAAGGGAAACAAAGCTCATATCACCACCCTTTAGATTCTTTTCATGGAGACTTCAAAATCTTCTGCATTTATATTCAATTCAGCTTCAGAAAATCACAAATAGAGTTTGAAACAACCAAAAGGTGATCTTTCACTTCTGCCAACATTAATTCATTCAAGTATACCAATATTTATACAATTTGATTACAATGGCTGAAACTGAAGCGTTTTAGCTTCTAAAATTGATTTTAATAATTTCAACTGATAGTCTCAGTATATGAACTGATTTACAATGATTAACAAAAATGTTACAAAATTGTGGACAAATTTCTCTGACTGCTTGGCTTCCTTTGCGTGATTTGTCTCGCTTGATATTCTATCGAATATGCAAATTTGGTGACACCTAGATATCATTTAGTAATTCCGGGAAAATTGCATTTTGTCTTACCTAGCCGCACGATTTCCTTCCATTGTGAGTCGAAGGGAATTTCGTAATCCATCATCTCTTTAATCAAAATCTTCAGGTCAATGCACATGGCGTAAGTCATAGTCGGCAAGCCAACCTTCACTGTTTTAAATTTATTCAAAATTTCAAAATCTATAGCCAAATACTCTACCAGACTTGGGTCTTTCAGACTTTCCTGTATAGCTTCAAATTTGGAATGGTCCATCCTGCACTAAATGAGGAGAGAATTGTAGTCTTATTCATTGTATAATGAACCTTTGTCATCCCAAAATGGTGGGATACCCTTGATAAACAATTGTTCAAATGTATATTTAAACTACTGTATACTGTGCTCCATTTTCATAGCTTTGTTCTGGACTGATTTGAGCAGGTTGTGCCTGGTGATAATCCTCTTGGCCCAAATGATTAACGCAGTTCTGTCCTTTACCCCAATAGTTTGAAGATCAGCAGTGGGCACAAAATTTATCAAATCAATAGCATTGTGGGCCCATTCTGAGGGTTTGTTGGATGATAATTCATTAACAATAGTACACATTCTCCGAGTCGTGGCAGCCACATTGTCTTTTCCATTTATAAAATTCAGATAAACCCTGAATTTAGAAACCTCTATAGCAATAGCATCCCATATCACATGCTTAGCTCCCTGTAATAGTGTTTTTCCCTTTAACCTTGTTTTCATCTTGCTTACTCTCTCCTTTCAAATCTTGATTATCTCTGTGGAGTTGATACACCTTATCATCTTTCACTTTCATCTCTTACTTCAACTTTTCTATGACCTCTTTGAGGCCCTTGATCTCCCTCGTTTTTAAGCTAACCTGGGACATAGATTGTACCAACCCCTCAATGCTTGATCCAGCCTATCTATTAGCAGGTACGATGACAGCCATATCATATGTTGCTTCCTGTGCTTATGACCAAATCTCTTTCTTTTTTTCTAACTGCAACACTTTAGCTTTGTAATTGAGTACCTCTTGTCTAAATGTTTCCTTCTCCTATTCTAAAGCAACCAACTCTGTTGTCTGTGGATTATCTGTAGGGGAAATCTTCAACTTTTTCTTTAGGATTTGGATCATCTTATATTTATCATCCAAATAATCCTTTACCCCTTGAGCGCCTTCAGATTCTAACCTTTTGACCTATGTTATCCAGGCTTTGTTGGATGCCTTTTCATGTTTCAATTGTCCATCTAGTTTGATTGCATGTGTTTTCAATCTTGAAACTTTCAGAATTAAACTGAGGTAGTCCGAATATAGCATGTCACTAGCATTCTTGTGAAACTTTACTTTGTTTGGGGCACTAATATTCTCATAGTGCATCTTGATTTCAGACACTTTATCATAATCTTCTATTTCTATATTAAATGTCTTTATTTCCAAATCTCTGACTGAGAAAAGGGACGTTTTATGCTGGGATATATTCTCTACTTTGGGAAACAGGTCTTTGATATCATTGTTGGCCATACTTCCTTTTACAACATACTGGTTCATCAAGTCCTCTTTGGATTGATAAACTGCCTCAAGTGTCTTGTTAAATATGTGCTTCTTGCTGCTGAAAACCCTTGTGCTGCTTTCACTTTGTGGCATGCTTCTTGTACCAACTTCTTCATTCTTGGTTGCACCTTCCACCATCTCCATGCTCATTTTCTCTTTGGGTTCTTCTTCTTCCAGGTCAACCACTTGAGAGGGTGATGTAATTTTCATTTTTTGGGGAATATCTTGCTAACTACTAGCACCCAAGTTTTCTGAACTGCTCCTCTTACTATAAAATCTCAACTTAGGAGCTTTGAAAAGCAACCTAGGGGAAGGTTTTTGTGTTGGGTTCTACTAAGGGGTTGATTTAGTTTATTTTATCTAATCATTCTTCAAAGTGACTTCCATATCTACAGAGGTTTCTAGATTAGCCAGCTTATCAAATCCTTCAACATGACCATGTTCATAGGGACCCTATCTGCTTGCCAATATTCTCTTTGATATGATATGATGAGGATCATATTTCTTCCCTTGCAACCATGTGAACCCAAATACACTGATTTTGGATTGGATCTGAGGAAAAAAGGACTTGTTTTTTACCATAAAGGGTCCTACTATGAAAGGAAATTTTAAGTTAGAAGCCTTGTGTGCCTTTAGAAAATGGTTTGTCTTTGAGATGATCCTTTGTCCGATGAACTCCAAACCAAATATTCTAGGAGTTAAAAAGACTAGTAAAAGGTAAGGTCCTTCTTGATATCCATATACCCAAATCACAGTAGACTGTATGAACAACATACAATCTCCTACCCTACTCTCTGGATTTGGTTGTAAAGAGATTTTCATTTCCTCTAGAACCCTTGGCAAGTCTGAACCGAAGATAAGACTGTACACCCTGGACATAATCTTATTCATGAAAATAAGCATGGTGATCCTTTTACATTCAGTTGAAATAAATGTAGTCTCATGAAATTCGATTTTGTTAGATTCCAGGAACATTCTCAGCAAGTGCGTGTAGTATCTGAAGTGTCTCAATGAATTGAAGTTTACCAGTTGTTGATGCATATTATCAGCTATGAATTTGTCAAAATTGACACAGACCGACTGACCAGACCCTGACAGAAACAAGGTCAATAGGAAACCTAACATGACTTCTACCACAAAGTTGTCATTATCCAACCCTAAAATTTGACTAAGAAGAGAACAATCCCACTGGACTTCAATGACCATGACGCTTACACTGGAAGGCAATGACATACTCTTATAATGGTGGTTGGGTTGGAAAATGGTTTGCAGAAATAGGGTTTTTACTTTTGATGGGAATTCTCTATAAATTGTGATCATTCTCTCCTCCTCGAAGGGCTCAGACACTATGGTGGAGGACTCTGGTATACTGAGGGTGTTTCGAAGTGATGGACTGTCTATTTCACATAAAACCTTTGACCCTACTTTATTCAAAATGACTCTGTCTTCTTGAGAATATCGCTTTGCACACCATCTTATGAACTCAGGAAAGGAAAGAATACTTCTACGACGTAAGTGATAATGGAGGCTTGAGCCGCTTTGATGAAAGGTATGTGCATTCCAACATTTTCTAACAGATTTGATCTAGACAAAAAAATGGGCGAGACTATTATCTTTGTGTCAAAAATGTCAGATTCCCTGTCAATTAGGGCTTCTTCTCTAGAGGCGATGTCTTGTTCATTCACGGATAAAATGACAAGATTAGTGACCATGGTGAAAAATACTTGTTAAGTGGTGAAGAAAACATGAATCTCATCCAACTTTGAGCTTGAGTTTTGAATAGATGGTTTGCACAAAATTTTGAACATTTGAATGTTCCAAAATATCATAAAATAATGTTGGGGACCCTCCTTTTATATGTGCCGATCGACATCAGGGGTTGGAGAAAATGGTTTTAGGTAGATCGCTTTTTTCCTCGATGTACCTCGAGAGCCGCCACGTGTCCATGAACGAAACCATTGTAGTTTTCCCCGGTCTGCCTTCAAAATATTAATCCCCGCGCTACTTTGATCGCTGATATGAGTTTCAACCATTGATCTGGATCTCTCTAAGATCTACGGTCCACCGTGCCCCAACAACTTTCGATATCGGGGATATAAGAAAGTAGTTTTAGGTAGACCACTTTTCTCCTCGATGTACCTCTAGAGGCACCACGTGTCCACGAATGAAACCATTGTAGTTTTCCCTGACCCACCTTTGAATAATTATCTTCCGTGCTACTTCATTCTCTGATATGTGCCTTATCCGTTGATCCAAGATGCTTCAAAATCGACAATTCATCGGGTCCTACCTTTTGCGCCTCCACTATATTTGTCCACATGCCTCCATATGAGATCTTATCCTCCAAAATGTCACACTTCCATAGCGATGTGGCTCTTCACTAAGTCTCCCAGACTTGGATCCTAATCTGAAAATTGTTATGGTGATAACACACCCGATTGTTACCGCTCCCATTCTTGGGAATACCTGAAACAAAACCAGCGCCACCTAGATCCTGGTTTGATACCATAGTCAGACTACATTTTGTAAGAGTCTGATATGGATTATGGATAATATCAACACATCCTGAGTATGTTTCCTTTGGAATACATGGAGAAGATAACTTTGGAAGCATCTTATCCAAGGGTATTAAAGGATCAACTAAATGCCTTTTACCAGCCTTTATTTCACAGAGTTCATCTACAGTCTTGAAGCGACCCTCCCGGTCACATTCCTCCTTGTGTGATGCATCTAGTAGGCCATTGAACTCATACTCCATCCTAGAAGCTTTCCACCTTAACAAATATCTACCAGCTATGAGCCTTCAGTCATATCACATTCTATGGATCCCTACCTCCAATACACCCTGAAACTTAGGTAATAAAAGCTATTAAAGGATGTCATCTTATCACATAGGTAAGATGCAAGTTGATATGAATAACTGATCCTTGGATCCCCCAATGGTGTATTCCAGGAAGACACCTTCAAAGTGATAACCAGTCACTAAAAATGGCTAACCACCAAACTAGTACAACCATCCCAAGGTTCCCCCAAGAAAACAAGCTAAGAAAAACACCAAAAATAATAGAGACTAGTTACTATAAATGGTAATCCACCATGATAGAAAGCATAACAAGAACCATTTCTTGCTAAATCAGGTATCCCACCAAAAACTATTAAAAAAAAACCCTGAGTAGAGTCAATGTTAGCCAATTAAAAGATAAGTATTCTAATAATGTTTAATCATATTTGAATATGCCTTCTATGAGAAAGAGTTGAATCTAATTTTGATTGGTTCTAATGAATTTGACTTTGCTTAATGAAGAAGCATAAACATTCTTTTCATATACTTAATATGGTGAATTCATTTCATTTCAATTGAACTTTGAGGATTTTTTTATGTTTTTTTTTTTATATATTAATAAAATAAAACAAGGAAAACAAATAATAAGGGATACAATGTATGCCATCATTACCTTTTCATACTTAAAAAGTAGTTAGGATGCAGATGGAATTAAATTAGAACATTAGTAAATGACTTGGGTGTAGCGTATTGTGCAACTTGAAATATTTGTTAGATCTATTTGTGACCATACAAACATATTTGAGCACATAGGGATATGCAAGTTGGGGCATTGTTGTCAAACCAAAAATATTATGTGTATAGGTCCAAATACTTGGGATTAATGGCTAGTAGAGGTATGATATATACAAACCTAAGGAGAATAACATCATGTTTAATGCAAGCATTGGATCCTTTAAGAGAATGAAAGGTAGTAAATAAATGAAGGTTTTAGAGCATGAAAGACATAATATTTGCATAAGTATGGTAGAGAGACTCTACCAACATGAATAGGGAATATAACTCATGCTTGATATGGGTGAACTGTAATGTCCCTGATCTGGAACCCTTTGTAATTGTACATATAGGATGGTGAGACGATTCATACCAAGTGTAAATGTATGAACATTTAGGCTGGTGAGTTGTTGTCACTATGTTTTGGTGTTTCACGCACCCGGGTAAGTGCATGGAGAGTTTCTATCAAGATAGGGGTCACACATGTCATAGTGTTGTGTGCACCTGGGTAAGTGCGCATATTGCACCATGTTGCATGCACTTGGGTAAGTGCAAGTTAATGACCTAGACGTGTGTATAGTTGATATGTGTGTGTGTGTGTGTGTGCATATATATATAGTTGTATATGTTTTGAGGTAGGAGATCATATGTCATTATGAGGCTGGTGAGCCTGGACGTATATAGGTTAGTGTTTCTATCCATGTAATTATACTTCATTATTAATATAATATTGCATCGTTCCACGCATACATACTCATAAAAAAAGAGATGGGGCACTGACTTCATCGAAAAAAGGGAAAAGGGGGGAATATTTTAATAATATTTATGAAAAGTGTATGTTGTGGATATGTTTTTATCCTAAGATCCTGAGGGAGGGAATGAGTCACCAAGTAGCTTAAAGCTACTTCTAAAGGAGACAACTGTCAATTGGAAGGCATGCAATATATATTGTTGACCTTAGTGTATTTTGGGAATTATTATTATTAGTATTTCATTATTATGGATGTTTCAAGATCTTGTGAGTAGAAGGGGGTCAGACTGTATGGAAAATATGAATATTACCTTATTTTCACAGAGAAGCTTGTAAGGACTTGTGGTGTTGTAATCTGATTTTATTGTCGAGGAGATGGGTTGATAGATTGTGAGTAGTTTCATTGGCTGAGAGATTGAATACTGAGAAGTGGTTGTCAGACCCGAAAGAATACTCTCCAGGTGAGAGTATTTTTACCTAGTGGGATAAGTATTAGTCACAGGGATCGAAGAATTCTTGTCTGACCTGTTGTTGGTAAACCTAGGAAGCGAAGTGGAGAAAACAAAGGACTATTGAGAAGAGAAGGGGCACACTTCCTTCAGTGTGACTGGTGCATGGGAAATGAGGGATTGTGGGCTAGTTGCAACAACGGGCACTTAGGACTGAGAAATTATTTTCAGAATTATACCTTATCTTGTCACTGGTAACCCCATTTTCCCTGGTGGAGTTAAGCCCCAGCTCGAGGGTGACCTATTGTTGAAAGTCTATGAGAAACAAATTCTATGGATGGGAGGAATGTATGATTTATGCACGCAGTTGGAGACTTTATAAAATACAATTGTTATTTATGTGTTGTCTTGTTATTTTGTTCTTGTTTATGTATGTTTTACATGGGTTAATTCTTGTATGTTGTTGCATATAACTATTTGTTTTTATTATGTTTAATGTTGCTTGCACATGTAAGTATGGTGCTTATAGGATGTATTTGTAGTTTTTCATGGATATGACCAATGTGGATAGTATTTCCTATTAATTTAACCTTGTTTTTTGGTTATGAGTCGTCAAGAAAAGTATTGAGTGGCCAGGTGTGTAGAATTGTATCATGTGTGCATCAAGAGGTTGGAATTTCTATGTGTGGATAGTGAATTAGATTCCACGCACAAGCAAATCAGAGTTGGCGTAGGATGCCAAGATGGTTGTGGAAATGATAGTGTTGTGTGATCAATATGTTGGTGTGTGCAGTTATTTAAGTTTCTTCCAATGTTATAATTTGTGTGACACGACTCATGCTTGGGATGAGGATGTTACTTCTAGTTAAACTACACAGACTTGGGTGTAAAGTAGAACTTGCGTAGTGAAATTTTAGTGTAACATTGTTCAGTAGTATGTTGGGATGTTGCAGATTGTTTGAATCAAAGATACGGAAGTTGAGGTTGTGTGATGTGGCTCAACCTGGGGTGGTTCGGGACATTACATTGTGTTATCAAATAAATTGGCTCAACACTGGACTTGTATGGGCCATATACTAGCATGAATAGATGTGTGCGCTAAGAATTGGTGTCGCGCAGTGAAGAGTTAGTTTTCATAGAAAACCATTATTGCATGGTATAGAGTGGTGATGCATGGGTGTGTGAACTAGAGTTGGGAATGTTAAAATCATCCAAGAAATCCAAGGGAAGGATTATGAAAAAATGGTGCAAGGTTTTCATGTAGTTGTTGCATGAAATCATCTAATAAATATTAATTTCTTGAACATTTTGTAGAATTATCGGGGAATAGAGAAGGACAAAGTCAGTGAAGAAGGTTAAAATCATGGCATATGCATAGAGGAATTACACTCCTAATGAAAAATTCAAAGATCTGTATGTTGGCTTGGGTGTTGATGGTACCCAATCCAAGTAGTACAACATAAATTTGGTAGAAACCATTAAAGGACTATAGAAAGATATCCAGAGCTATAAAGATGATAATGAAAGGCTTATGAGAGTCAATAAGCAACAATATGACTTCAATTTCAAATTGATGTAGAGCCTGGACATAATATAAAAGAAAATGGATAAGGAAACAAAATCGAGTAGATCAAGAAGTCGCAGGTCTCATAATGAGAAAACAAGAGAAGAAAGAAGTGTCGGTAAGCATTATTTCAGGAAAGTGTGCAGTAGCTCAATTCCATTGCCTATTAGAAAGCATACAAGAAGGACTGGGGTGGACACACTATAGGGGGAATGAATAATATCATGCCTCCTAACTTTGATGGTGAGCACAAGGATGAATATGTGGAGACCTGCTTCGGTATGATGAAATAATTCCAGCTGCATAACTATTTTGCACGGGAAGAAATGATATTTGTTATATATCAGTTAAAAGGAAAGGCATCAATGTGGTGGGATCAATATGTGAAAGTGAAACACATTGATGAGAATAAAGTGACTTGGAGAGAGTTCAATAGATATTTCCAAAAGAAATACTTAACCAAGCAATATTATGACAAGAAAATGAAGGAGTTCTTTGAACTCAATATCGAGAGCATGACAATAGATGAGTATGAAACAAAATTCTTAGATATTATGAAGCATATTGAATTCATTGAGGATGAACATGTGAAGATTCAGAGGTACTTGAATGTTTTTCCCTCATTTATCAATGAAAAGATACAATATGATGACCCTAAGATGTTGGAATAAACCATAAGGCGTGCTAAGTGTCTTTATGAGAAGAAAAGGGGAAGACTAAATTTACAAAAGGCTTGGGAAGACAAGATGAAAACTAAGGTGGAATGGAGAAAGAAAGGCGCTAAGAAACTGTTTTTTAGAAATATTATGCAATGAAAGACAATTCTCTAAGATCCCATAATGTCAGAAACAATGGGAAAAAAGTCATGAAAACAACCTATGTAGTGTTGGGGTTGTGGTAGAAATCATATGCGTAGTGATTTCCCTCAAAGAGTGATAAAGAGAGGACTACACACAGTGTACAACAATTTGCAATAGTGGAGGACATGGGTATAAATGTGGAAAGGATTTATGTCACAATGGATAATAAGCAAGATGAGTTTAAGTCACACATAATCGAGGTGGAAGATAAGATTAACAACCAACCTATTTCTATTTTAATTGATTCAGAGGCTAGTCATAGTCATCTAGATCCTAAGATGGTGGAAATATTCTAATTGCCAGGAAGAAAGCTTGGAAAACCTTAGTCGATGCAGTTATCTATAGGAGAAAAAAGGAAAATCAATGAGATGGATACGGCATGTCCAATGGAGATGAATGGACTACACACCAGGATGATTTAAATATTATACCTTTGGGTTCATATGATTGCGTCATTGGTATGAATTAGTTGGATGAGAACCATGTTTTTGGGTAGCACCTAGCATGTAGTTAGAGGAATATTCTAGGCCAAACCAAATATGTAATACTCGGTTATACCTTTCCAACGGTGTATTGAGCACCCCAAAAGGAGATTGTATGCAAAATTTAGGCCCTCAGGAATTTGACGTATCAACTACCCCCATCGAGGCTCACAAACATTTTGGCATTTCATCTCCCAAGGTTAGGGTCTTGGATGTTTATGGTTCTCTCACTGATGTTTTATATTAAAAAGGAATTTGGAGCCTCATTGTACTCAGCTCCTTGCAAATGAGTGTAGATGTCACATATCTTCTTAGAGATATGTTGCGACCATTTGAGCAAGTTTGTTTTAGTCTGCATTTTTATAGTTTAAACATTTTCTCTTTATTAATAGAAGTCAATTTTTATTGTATCTCTATGTATTACTTTGATATACATTTATATTTCATTTCGTTCCATTTATAAATATGGATCAGTGGTATTAGAGAGTTCTTCTCTTTATTTGTTTCTCATTGCATGTCCCCAATGAGGTCAGGGTACAAGGAGTTTGGAATCAAAGTAGTTGAGCCCTTGAAAGACCGTCCCCATCGATCATGACAGCCTCCCATGGCGGAAGAAAAGAGAGACGATGGTGTAGGAGATCCTTTTAAATTGTTTCTCAGGGAATCCCTTGCCCAACAAAGGAACAAGATGACGGATAAATTTGCATAGATCCTTCGACGATTTCCAATAGGAGACACATATTCATCAAGCGGCCACTTGGGATGCACCTCCCCTTTCAAGGTACAAGTCCATTTTGATATACCCTGATTTGAAGGCCAGATAGATGCAGATGTTGTAGATAAATGGTTGAATCTACTAGAATGGTATTTTTCAGTCCATAATTTTTCTAATAGAGGAAAGATTACCTTTGTGCTCCTTAAGGTTGTCCCCCATGTCAAGGATTGGTGGGAGACTTACTGTGGGAAAAAGGACATTGAGGAATATACAATATTTTTTGTCACACCCACTTGGGATTCTTTTAGGGATGTTATTAAGGAACAATACTACTCTTTTGGAATATACGATGACTAGTATATGAAATGGACCACACTGCATCAGGAAAGGGACTAGACAGTACCATAGATCACAAATATCTTCCATACCTTGTGCACCAAGTTGGGTATCAAAGACTTAGAGTGACATCTGGAGCTCAATTAATGCAGTTGTATTCATAGATAAATCCAAACATAAATGGAGTTTCCATACATCTCATCATTAAGCGCAATTGATCGATATGTTGTCAAAATTGAGAAGAAATTTAAACAGAAGAAGCAAGAGTTTGGATCTTCAAATTCCTCACAATAGAGGTAGGGTAAAGGTGGACCCAACCCACAAAAAAAAGGACAGAGAAAGGATGGACCCCCTTAGGACAACCATTCCAATCCGTAAACAAAGAAGGATAATGAGAAGATGAAGAAAGACACTGGGAAGTGGTGTGAATTGCATAAAATCCTCTAGCATAACATCGATGAATGTCACTCGAAGTAATTGTTGGTGGTCGAGCTGAACGAATCAAATTTAGAGGCAGGTTCCGACTCTGAATCACATCTAGACAAGAGGAAGCAGATAATCGATGAAGAACCTAGTGTCACTATCGCTACCACCAAGGTCCATCCAAGTGAACCAAAAAAACTGGAGGAGGGTGAATGCATTTTTCACTCACATATGTGGGTGAAGAGTGCTCCACTACATTTCATTTTCCATAGCATAAATCAAAAGAACCTGATCTCAACAAAGGTTGTCAAGCAGTTGAACCTACTGAAGACACCCAAACAATAACCCTACACCATCGGGTGGCTCCTCCAAGGAAGAGATCTTCACATCATCCAACAATGTTGTTTTCCCTATGACATCAAGCCCTTCAAGGATGAGGTATTGTGTGATATTACCCCCCTTGAAGTTTGTGATGTTCTTTTAGGAAAACCATACTTGTGGAAATGAAATGTTGTAAATGAGTCTATACCTCACAGTGTTATTATTACGTTCGATATACAATTTTATAGGATACCAGATATAGCTCCACCTACCGCCATTTCTTCAATCTCTGCTAAGTAATCTAGGAAGGTCATTTCCCAGACCGGGAAATTTTTCTTCTTCATGATTTTCTCTCAAAGTGAAAAAAGGTTGTAGCCACACCCAAGGCCTCTACACAGGGCCTCTCCATGCAACAAAATCAAGTGGACAAGATCATGGAAGAATAGAAAGACATCTTCTCCTCACCCACTGGGGTAGCACTACACTTTCAGGTCAAGCGTTCAATCGATCTAACCATCGGTTCATCTCTACCCAATGGGCTAGTCTATCACCGCTCTCTGATGGAAAATGAGGAAATCAAGCGATTGATCTAAGAGTTTCTTCAAAAGGGTCACATCTGACCCATATCCTCACCTTGCGAGAGCCCAATTGTACTCATGCAGAAGACATATGGGACTTTGTGACTCTACATTGATTATAGGGCCCTAAAAGAAATCATAGTTAGGAACTGGTACCCAATTCCCCGAATTGATGACCTTATTGACCAACTCAAGGGATCTAAGTTTTTTTAGTAATATTGACCTGAAGTATGGCTAACATCGGGTCCTAATAGAATATACTAATGTATGGAAGACTACTTTCAAGGCCAAAGAAAGTATTTTCAACTAGCTATTCATGCCCTTTGGTTTGACCAATTATTTTTTGGTGGTATATTTTGATGATATACTCATCTTCAACAAGAATTGGGCAGAACACTTGCAACTTATTCAACAGGTCCTTCACATTTTGCAACAGCACAAGCTATATGCTAACTTGGAAAAATGCTCCTTTGGCATGAACAAGGTACAATACCTAGGTTACATTGTTGATGATCATGGTGTGCATGTGGATCCTTCTAAGATCTAAGTCATTCATGACTGGCCAACCCCAACTACACTAACTGAGCTTTGATGTTTCTTAGGACTTGCCAAATTCTATCGCAAGTTCATGTTGGGATTATACCATATTGCATGGGCTCTCAGCCAAGTGACCACGGGTGGTGGAAAGGAAACATTCATGTGGGGGAAGTCACAACAACAACCATTCAATGATATGAAAAATCATGTTTTCTCAGGTCTAGTACTCTCCTTACCCGATCTGTAGCAACCTTTTGAGATTGAGACCGATGCCTCATACTATGTCATGGGAACATTTCTCACTAAGACCGATAATCGAATGGAATAACATAGTGAGACACTATCATATGTCATCCATAAGTACCCCACGTATGACAAAGAAATGTATTCCATTGTACAAGCCTGTCGACAATGGAAGCACTAAATTCTATGAAAGGAGACAATCATCCACATTGATCACAAGCCTTTGTAGTTCATTTAGAGACAAGGAAAATTGTAGAATAATTTCCATCAAAAGTGATCCACGTACTTGGAGCAGTATCATATCAACATCAAATATAAGACAAGGTGCACAATCATGTAGTTGATTTCCTCAGTCGACCTCCAATTGAAGCCTTAACCACGATGCTCCACTCCTATGGACATGAAGCATTTGAGTGGCCCAAAATATAAAAGAGCGATCCTAATTTCGCTACCACTTACTAGATGTTGGGAACAAGTGTGACTGTCACTGATTTTCATCTTCAGGATGGATTGTTATTCCATCTAGACCACCTCTATGTTCCTTCAAATGAGAGTGCGAGGATGATTTGGGAAGCTCACTACAGTCGGATGACAGGACATTTTGGCATGGAAAATACCATGGCAGTACTACAAAAGCATTTCTATTGGCCTAAATTGTATAAGGACGTCAACAAGTATATCAAGTCATGAACTGCCTGTGCCATTACCAACAAGCCACTATGAAGAAAGATATGTACTCCCCTCTTCCTACTCCTGACAGGCCATGAGAATCCATATCGGTGTACTACATGTGATGCAGGCGCGCTCGCAAGCACGTCTGCCCACAGTATCTTCTCTTCTCTACTGGCCCGAAGAACACTAAGGCTCTTCTATTTCCCTATTGAGAAATCCATGCCCACAACAAACTCTCCATGGGATCTCCTCTTTACAATCGGGAGATCGGACTAAATCTCACGATCTCGCTAGTTCGTGAGTCGAAGCTTCTGACTCTTCCTTTCCAATCTTGCAATACCTGAACCGGCGATATGGTTATGACTCCTTTCCTTGTCAGTGCCCTCCCACATGTAACCATAGGCTAGGGCTTAAATATCAGCGCCTCTCGCAACTCGCACCTTCGTGATTTCGTGAGTCGAACTCTCGTGCCCTCCTGTTACGATCTCCCGAGACCCGATAGGTCAACGTCGGGTTGACTCCTCCCTTGACACTTTTCATTTTTTGCAACCTCACAGGTTGAAGCGTCGAGCCTTCACACTCTTATCCCGCAAATCCCCGAGATGCGAGAATTCAACGGAGTGTTGAATCCTTTCTCTAGGCAACGCGTGTCCACCCGTCAACCACGTGGGTCTCACCTTATGGCTCTGCCATGTGTCCACACGAACCTCAGCTCTCGACACTTCGTGACTTCTGATGTCGAAAGTGACCCCTCTCAACTTCTGAACCCCCGAGTGTGCGATAGGCGATGGGTTTCCCGATCCAATAGTCCTCCTACGACCCAGATCCAACAGTTATTCTTCTTCTTGCTCCTCGCGTCTTCGTGACTTGGAGCACCCAATGTTTGGTCTCTCACCTTGCGAACTTCTAAGTCCGCGAGTTCTCTCGATCTCTGCCACCTGTCCTCCTCAGATGGACGACTCCTGGTCTTCTCGCCACTTCGCCGCTTGCGAAGTTGAAGGACTTCCCCTTCTGTCCTCCGATGTACGAGTCCCCGATATGGGAAATCTCGCGACACGCGTCCTCTCCCAAACGAACGGCTCAGATCAAAACCTCGCTAATTCAGGGTTTCGGGTGTCGAGTGACTCTCGTCACGTCCTCGATATTATCGATATCCCGAGTGTCAATATCCTGATGCCCTTCGTGGATTTCGCTTCCCTGTCCATGAAGACTTAAACTTTGCGTCCCTCCAGTCAGATCCAACAGCTGACGGATATCTGTGTGAGATCTAATGACTCACGGTTTCCTCTTCTTGCACACTCCTCTACTCCTCTAGGACGTGAAATCTTCAATGGTCCAGAATCTATTGGCTGATCCAATGGACGATGCTGCTCCTCCTGAGATTTTGCGCGTTCTCTTCTGCCCTTGGAAGGATTTCAAAATCCAAAGGCCTCAACCTTTTCTCCCTTTCTCTGCGAGCTCCACGAATTCGAGTCCTCACCTGCGTGTATGAAAACGTTGTCTCTCCTAAGCTTTATAGACTCTGAACTCTTCTAAAGAGTTCTCAGGCCTCTACACCTCTTACAGCTATGACTCTGTGTGCTGAAAGCACCATTCTTCCTGAGCTTACTTGTAACTCGGAGCCTTAGAAAAGGCTCTTGTGCACACTCCTTGCGGCAACCTTTAAACACTTCAAGTGCCTGAATCCTTTCAGACTCTGCACACACCTGCGGCAACAATATTTCAATGCTTTACTCAAGTTCACAACCCTGAGACTTTACTCGTCCTGCGCACTCCTTGCACAGCTTCTGTGCCCAACTGCACTTCTGAATGTTCGAGAACAAAGGCTACCCTATCTGAACTCTCTGTCAACGCACTCCTTGCGGACAATTTTGACTGCACTCCTTGCAGGAACTCTTGTTCAGATAGAGGAACAATTGAACCTCATTCCTTCACCCTTTCAGACTTCAACCTCAAAGCATGAAATCATATACACAACATATAAAGAAAATGTATAACAGGAAGCAACCATTCATGAGCATAACATAAATACACAGAGAACAACACAAACCATGAATTTGAACCAATTCTTTCTATTAATTCAAATGTCTGTACATGGGTGTTCTTACAAAGCTCTCTGCATGCTCTTGCTCTTCCTTCTTCAGAATTTTTTTACAATGCACAATGAGGGTGTCTATATCCTGTTTCCCTCTTGCGCTCCCAAACAGTCTAATCTAGAATTAAATTCTATCTACCTGCATTAACTATCTTAAATGCTTCCTACCTACTAAGGGTGAAAGCGTATGGCTCAAGGTCCCGATTACATTTACAAGTGCGCTTCATCTTAATGGCTTCATTTAAGATGGCGCATCAATTCCCAAGGTGATTTAAAAATACCTGTTGGCTTGTCCAGCTGTCCACTTGCATTCCGCGCTGGATCGCTTGACGTGGGAGATGCTCCTGCATCATACTCGCTCGCTTGAAAAACTTTCATCGCTCCTGTCCATGAGCTCCTACACGGTTTGTCCATGCTTCAAAATCTCTGCCTCGGTCTGCCAGCTGGCATATTCAACTGGATGGTTCCTCCATTTGACCAGATACTCAAAGTATTGCCTTCGCCTGGTCTTCTTGCTGACTCTCTTATCCAGTATGCACTCCATCTGCGGCTGATCCGCAACCGTAATCTGCTTCGTCCACTGGATCACTGGTTGTTCATCACTTCCAACCTCTGTTTCTTCAGCCTTATATGGGTATAAATCTGAGACATTGAATATCAGAGATATTCCGATCCCATCGGGTAATTCAATCTCATAAGAATTTTCTCCAATTTTCTTCAAGACCTTGCATGGCTCGATTTTCTTCATCTTCAGTTTATTGTATGTTCCCCTTGGGAACCTTTCCTTTCTCAAATGTGCCAGAACTAGATCACCAACCGTAAACTGAAGTTGTCTCCTATGCTGATCTTCTCTACGCTTATATTCCTGACTTGAATTTTGCAACCGCTCCTTCACCTGGCTGTGAAGTTCCTTCATCACTTCTGCGAAATCTTCTGCACTAGCGCTCCTAGTTGCATTCTGTTCTGAATCCCTCAATTCAGAAATCCCCCTCGGATGTGTGCCATAAACAATCTGAAACGGACTCTGCCCTGTTCTCCTATTAACCGAGTCATTATAAGAAAACTCTGCCTGTGGTAATATGTTGTCCCACTGGCTGTGGTGTTCTGTTACCAAGCTTCTCAGCAAGTCTCCCAGACTCCTGTTTACCACCTCTGTCTGTACATCCATCTGCAGATGATACACTGAACTAAACAACAAGTTAGTTCCCATCTTCTTCCATAAGGTCCTCCAGAAATGCCCTATGAACTTCGTATATCGATCCGAAACTATGCTCCTTGGCAAGCCGTGAAGTCGAATGACTTCCTTGAAAAACAGGTTCGCGATGTGAGTCGCGTCACTGGTTTTCTGACATGGGATAAAATGTGCCATCTTGGAAAATCTATCCACCACTACAAATATTGAATCAAATCCTCTTTGTGTTCTTGGCAACCCCAATACAAAATCCATGCTAATTTCATCCCATGGCCTCTCTGGTATGTGCAATGGTTGATAAAAACCCGCATTCTGCTTCCTCCCCTTCGAATGCTGGCAAATCCTACATCTGTCTACAAATCTCTTGACCTTTGATCGCATCCCTGGCCAAAAGTATGACTCACTCAACTTTGCGAATGTTTTTTCATGACTGAAATGTCCGGTCAATCCTCCGTTGTGTTTCTCCTTCATCAGATTCTCCCTCATGGAGCAATTCGGGATACACAGCTAATTGCCTTTAAACAACAATCCTTCTTGGATCATGTACTTGGCCCACTGGCTTCTATCCCTGAGAACTAGATTCTCAGCCGCTTCATATGCTTCCTTAAAATTTGGGTCATCTGCGTACATGTCCCTAAGATCATCAAAACCCAACGTTTTGACTTTGAATTACTGCAACAGCAAACACTTCCTGCTCAAAGCATCAACAACTTTGTTAGCAGTACCAGAAATATGTTTAATCACAAAAGTGAAATTTTGCATATACTTAACCCATTTGACATGCTTTTGATTCAACTTTTCCTGTTGAGTCACAAACTGCAGTGCATGATTATCACTGTACAAGACAAATTCTTTGGGTATCAAGTAATGCCTCCATTTCTTCAATGTCTGGATGATAGCATAAAACTCCTTATCATATGTGGAGTACTTCACCTTCGCCTCATTTAGCTTCTCACTGAAATACACTATCGGTCTGTCTTCCTGACTTAAGACTGCCCCTATTGCAAATCCACTTGCATCACATTTCACCTGAAATGTCTTTTGAAAATCAGGCAACACCAGAATTGGTTGTTCCGTAATTTTCCTCTTCAACAGATTAAAATTATTTTCAGCCTCTTCTATCCAGTGAAAATATTTGTGTCTTTTCTTCACTGTATCCATCATCGCTATGCTAATTCCACAGAAATTCCTAATGAACTTTCGGTAGAAACTAGCCAATCTGTGAAAGCTTCTCACCTCAAATATGTTCCTCGGTGATGGCCAATTCTTGATTACCTCCACCTTATCTGGATCCATCCTCAACTCATTGCCGAAATAACAAATCCCAAGTAAATGAGTTATGTCTTCATGAACGAGGATTTCTTCATATTTATCAACAGCTTCTCCTGCTGCAATTTCTGCATCACTGTATCCAAATGCTTCAGATGCTTCACTGTTGTTTTACTGAAAACTAGTATGTCATCCAAATACACAATGAAAAATTTCCCGATGAACTCCTTCAGGACTTCGTTCGTCAACCTCATGAAGGTACTCGACGCATTTGTTAAGCCAAACGGCATGACAAGCCATTCATACAACCCCTCGTTGGTTTTGAATGTTGTCTTCCATTCATCACCCTCTCTCATGTGGATCTGGTGATAATCGCTTTTCAAATCAATCTTTGAAAAGTACCTTGCTCCACTCAAGCAATCCATCAGATCATCCATCCTCGACAATGGAAATCTGTACCTGATGGTTATCTTGTTAATCGTCCTTGAGTCAGTACACATCCTCCAGCCTCCGTCTTTCTTCGGAATGAGTACTGTTGGAACAACACATGGACTGAAGCTTTCTCTGACCAACCCTTTGTCCAACAAATCCTGGACTTGCCTCTTAACTTCTTCATTCTCCTGCGGCGTCAGTCTATACACGGCTTTGTTTGGAAAACTGGCTCCTGGTATGAGATCAATGTGATGACTCACACTCTTGATTGGTGGAAACGAATGAGGTAATTCGTCCACTACAATGTCAGTGAACTCTTCCAACAGTTCCTGAACCTCCTCTGGAAAATAATCCATTCTTGTGCTAGTTAGAACAATCCTCGGCTTTCTGACCACAATGAACTGTGGATCCTCCTCCTTCTTAACCTCGGTAAGAAGTTCCTTCCCACTCATGAGAAGTACATTGTTACTCACTTCCGGCTTCACCTCATTATCTTTAATTGGAAGCAACATGTGTGTCCTCCCATTCTTCTCTAGGGTGTATGTGTTCATCCTCCCATCATGAATCACATTTCTGTCATACTGCCATGGTCTACCCAGCAATAGATGACAAACATCCATAGGAATAACATCACACATAATCTTATCATTATATCCCCCTATATTAAATTCAACTAAACACTATTTAGTGATGTTTACCTGTTGTCCCTTTTGTAGCCATGAAACTCTATATGGGCTTGGATGATCAGTCGTCTCCAGCTCCAACTTCTTTACCATCTTGGTTGAAACGAGATTGTCTGTGCTACCGCTGTCCACAATGACCTTGCACACCCTGTCCTTGGTCTTGCAAGCAGTCCTGAAAAGTCTGATCCTTTGGACTGATATTTCCACCTCTTTCTCTGGTGTTAAAAGGACTTTTCGCATCATCAACAATCTTCCACCTTCAGTGTCTTCTGCCTCAACATCTCACCTATGTGCCTCGGCGATGTGAGCTTCTCCCCCTTCTTTCTTTTTCTCTGGACACTCATAAGACTTGTGCCCATTCTTTCCACATGTGAAGCATGTTATTACTCCACCTCTTCCTCTTCCTCTACCTCTGGTATGAGGAAAAGTGTTATTATCATCATATCCACCTCTCTGCTCAGTATGTTGTTCTCTTTTCTCTGCGTATTGCCCTCGTTGTGAACTTCCACCTTTCTCTGTCTGAGTCTGAGGTTTCTTCCAGTCGTTCCTGGGCTTCTGGGTTCTTTCCTGGGCAACTGACTTTCCCCTGGGCTGGCTTCTGCCTCTGCCCCTCTGACTCTGCTTTCGGCTCAGCTTCTCTTCATCTTTCAGAGCCATCTGATAAGAATCTTCTACCATTTGGATGGTCACCATACTCATTTCATCCTGAATCTCATATCTCAGGCCATTCATATACCTAGCTACTTTTTCGTCATTGCTTTCATGATGACTTGCCCTGATATTCAACCTGTAAAACTCTTCAGTATATTCCTTTACTGACATCAGCTTTTGCCTCAGGTTCTGCATTCTCCTGAACAAAGAAATTTGATAGTCCCTGGGAATGAATTTTTCCTTTATCTTTGCAATCATCCTATCCCAGCTCTTAATTTTCTGCTTGCCTTGGCAACGCCTATCAGCTTGTAGTTCATCCCACCACAAGGCTGCATGTCCTTTTAATCTCATGACGGAATGCCTGACTTTCTTGTCCTCTTCGATATATTCATAGTCAAAATATGTGTCTAGAGCTCTAATCCAGTCTAGAAGCTCTTCTACATCCAGATTTCCCTCATAAACTGGAATGTCCATCTTCACCTTTGTACCCATTCTTGCAACAGCTTTAAGTAAGTGCTCATTTGCTGCATATTCTACTGTGACTTCTTCTTCTCCATGTCCAACATCATCTTCACTTTCAGACTCACTGCTATCTCCTACATCAGCTGTGCGCCTTTGTCTTATCTCCATATCCACAAGTCTAGCGCGTAAGTTATGCAGATCTCTTTCTACTTCTGGATTCTACACTTCTCTACCCCTTCCTCTGGACATCTCCCTTTCCTCCTATGGATTGGATGATTGTCTATCTCTTCTTCTCGGTGGCATGGTGAATCTTCCTTTTCCCTGCTATAGAAAACAAAGAAGATTTTCTAAGCTCTGATACCACTTGATGCAGGCGTGCTCACAAGCACGTCCGCCCACAGGATCTTCTCTTCTCTACTGGCCCGACGAACACTAAGGCTCTTCTATTTCTCTATCGGGAAATCCGTGCCCACAACAAAATCTCCACGGGATCTCCTCTTTACAATCGGGAGATCGGACTAAATCTCGTGATCTCGCGAGTTCGTGAGTCGAAGCTTCCGACTCTTCCTTTCCAATCTTGCGATACTCGAACCAACGATACGATTATGACTCCTTTCCTTGTCAACGCCCTCCCACATGTAACCATAGGCTAGGGCTTAAATATCAGTGCCTCTCGCAACTCGCACCTTCGTGAGTTCATGAGTCGAACTCTTGTGCCCTCCTGTTACGATCTCCCGAGACGTGATAGGTCAACATCGGGTTGACTCCTCCCTTGACACTTTTCTCTTTTCGCAACCTTGTAGGTTGAAGCGTCGAGCCTTCACACTCTTATCCCTCGAATCCCCGAGATGCGAGAATTCAATGGAGTGTTGACTCCTTTCTCCAGGCAACGCATGTCCACTCGTCAACCACGTGGGTCTCACCTTATGGGTCTGCCACGTGTCCACACGAACCTCGGCTCTCGACACTTCACGACTTCTGATGTCGAAAGTGACCCCTCTAAACCTCCGAACCCTCGAGTGTGCGACAGGTGATGGGGTTCCCGATCCAACGGTCCTCCTACGACCCAAATCCAATGGCTATTCTTCTTCTCGCTCCTCGTGTCTTCGCGACTTGGAGCACCCAATGCTTGGTCTCTCACCTTGCGAAATTCCAAGTCCACGAGATCTCTTGATCTCTACCACCTATCCTCCTCAGATGGATGGCTCCTGGTCTTCTCGCCACTTCGCCACTCGTGAAGTTGAAGGACTTCCCCTTCTGTCCTCTGATGTCTGAGTCCCCAATATCGGAAATCTCGCGACACACGTCCGCTCCCAAACGAACGGCTCAGATCAAAACCTCGCTAATTCGTGGTTTCAGGTGTCGAGTGACTCTCCTCATGTCCTTGATATCCCCGATATCCCAAGTGCTGATATCCTGATGCCCTTCGGCACTTTCGCTTCCCTGTCCACGAAGACTTAAACTTCGCATCCCTCCGTTCAGATCCAATGACTGACGGATATCTGTGTGAGATCCGAAGACTCACAGTTTACTCTTCTTGTGCACTCCTCTACTCCTCTGGGACGTGAAATCTTCAATGGTCCAGAATCTATTGGTTGATCCAACGACTGATGCTGCTCCTCCCGAGATTTTGCGCGTTCTCTTCTGCCCTTGGAAGGATTTCAAAAGCCAAAGGCCTCAACCTTTTCTCCTTTTCTCTGCGAGCTCCACGAATTCGAGTCCTCACCTGCGCGTATGAAAACGCTGTCTCTCCTAAGCTTTATAGACTCTGAACTCTTCTAAAGAGTTCTCAGGCCTCTACACCTCTTGCAGCTATGACTCTGTGTGATGAAAGCACCATTCTTCCTGAGCTTACTTGTAACTTAGAGCCTTAGAAAAGGCTCTTGCGCACACTCCTTGCGGCAACCTTTAAACACTTCAAGTGCCTGAATCCTTTCAGACTCTGCACACACCTGCGGCAACAGTCTTTCAATGCTTTACTCAAATTCACAACCCTGAGACTTTACTCGGACTGCGCACTCCTTGCACGGCTTCTGTGCCCAACTGCACTTCTGAACGATCGAGAACAAAGACTACCCTATCTGAACTCTCTGTCAACGCACTCCTTGTGGAAAACTTCGACTGCACTCCTTGCAGGAACTCTTGTTCAGATAGAGGAACAATTGAACCTCATTCCTTCACCCTTTCAGACTTCAACCTCAAAGCATGAAATCATATACACAACATATAAAGAAAATGTATAACAGGAAGCAACCATTGATGAGCATAACATCAATACACAGAGAACAACACAAACCATGAATTTGAACCAATTCTTTCTATTAATTCAAATGTTTGTACATGGGTGTTCTTACAAAGCTCTTTGCATGCTCTTGCTCTTCCTTCTTCAGAATTGTTTTACAATGCACAATGAGGGTGTCTATATCCTGTTTCCCTCTTGCACTCCCAAACAGTCTAATCTAGAATTAAATTCTATCTACCTGCATTAACTATCTTAAATGCCTCCTACCTACTAAGTGCGAAAGCATATGTCTCAAGGTCCCGATTACATTTACAATTGCGCTTCATCTTAATGGCTTCATTTAAGATGGCACATCAATTCCCAAGGTGATTTCAAAATTCGTGCTGGCTTGTCCAGCTGTCCACTTGCATTCCGCGCTGGCTCGCTTGACGTGGGAGATGCTCCTGCATCAACATGTCAGGAATTCCTTCAACCAAGAATGGAAATGATTGTGTTTTTTTGTTGGTTGATCGGTTTTCTAAGATGGCCATCCTAACATCCTGCAAGAATAATATCACAGTGGAGGCCACTACCAAGATCTTCTTTGAACGATTGTGGGTAAACTTTGGGATACCATAGACCATCATATCATATTGGGAAAAAAGGTTCCTAAAAACATTTTAGTCCAGCCTCTGGTCACTGTTGGACACCAATCTCACCAAATCCATTGCCTTCCACCCCAAAATTGATAGCCAAACAAAGGTCGTCAACATAATGATCATGCATATCTTGCACATGTACAACTTCAAAAATATGTGCACATGGGATGAGAGTATCCCCTATTTTCAACATAGCTACAATAGATCCCTTCATAACTCGACTGGCCATAGTCCGTTTCAGGTGGGGTTGGGATTTCAACCATTGCGTCCCATTGATGTTGTGTTTCCCCTTGAATACATACAGGAGGAATCATCCCATGGTTAAACTGAGGTTGAAAAAGCCACCAAGTTTATTGAAATGATTCAACACATTAAGTTTATTGAAAGGATTCAACACATCTGGAAACAGGTATATGATATTTTACAAAAATCCAATGCTAAGTACAAACAACACCATGATCAACACCATGTGCCTCGCAAACGTTAGGTGAGATACAAGGTCTGATTGCATTTGCAGAAAGAGTGCCTTATAGGACCCCATCAGAATATTCATTCACTTTTCTATGGACCTTACACCATCACCAAGGCTATGGGTGACAATGATTTTGAGCTAAGTATTCCCCCCTTCCTTTTCCTGCTCCTAGTGTTCAATGTGAACCTCCTTCGACCATACTTCCCACCATTATTGGAAACATGAGAGATCAAAGATAAATTTACACTGATAGAGCTCAACCCTGACTGCATGGAATAGGTATCCATTGATCATATCAGGGACACTTAAATCAATGGAAATCTCCAATAGAGGATCCAGCTTTATCGGTTTTTTAGAGCAGGGCAACTCCTGCACCAAGGCAAGTGGCTCACCTGGGTCCAAGTTCAACAGAAGTTTCCCCATCCGATGGGGGCCATCAATAAAATGGAGACCATTGCTTCCTAAGGGGGGAGGATTAATCTAGGTGTATATCGGTTTCCACCCACCTATTCCACTTGGTCAAAGAACAACTTCCATTTTGGAATTTGTTTTACAATTTTTTGGGTCCCAAACTTCCAGGGTCATTTTGAGTCCCTAAAAGAAATATTTTTGGCTCTATAGAACCTATCATGTAGGTTGAGTGAGATTTTAGGATGAACACAATATGTACTCCTTGAATATACCTTTCCAACGATATATCGAGCACCCAAAACGAATATCACATGCAAATGTTACGCCCTCGGGAAGTTGATGTATCAACTACCCCCATCGGGGCCCACAAAAGTTTTGGCATTTCATCTCTCGGGTTAGGGTTTTGTATGTTTAGGTTTTTCTCATTTATGTTTTATGTTAAAAGGTCCTTTCTAGCCTCATTTTACTCATATTCTTGTGAATGTGTGTATCCATCACATCTCTTCTCAGAGATACGTTGCCACCATTCAAGCAAGTTTGTTTTAGTCTACATTTTTACAGTTTCAATAGTTTCTCTTTATTAATAGAAGTCAAGTTTTATTGTATCTGTATGTATTACTTTTCTATATATATGTACTTCATTTCTTTCCATTTATAAATACAAATCAATTAAGAAACATTATTCTATTACTAAAGTTGCCTATTTTATTCCAGTGAAGTCAAAGCACAAGGCAACCAACATTGTTGAGATATACATGCGCGAAGTTTCTAAGTTGCATGGTATACCTAAGACAATTTTGTCTGATAGATATTCCAAGTTCACTTCAAATTTTTGGAAAGGGATATTCAAAGGATTTGGGACATGTTTCAACTTTAGCATAACATATCACCCTGAGTCAAATGGAAAAACAAAGAGGGTAAATCAGGTGATAAAAGATATGCTGAAGATGTATGTGATGGATAACCCATAAAAAATGTGAAGAGTACCTTCATTTGGTGGATTTTTCTTACAACAATGAGTATCAATCATCTTTAAAGACGAACCCATTTGAAGCACTTTATGGTAGAAAGTAAAACATGTCAGTAAGTTGGGACAACCCAACAGACCATGTAGTAGTTGGGTCAGTTTTGATCTGGGAAATGGTAGAGAAGATGGTAAAGACAAGGTAGAATCTAAAGGAGGCCCAATATAGGAAGAAAATTTGCGTAGATAAAGGAAAAACCCACATATATTTTAAAGTGGGTGATCACATGTTTCTGAAAGTGAAGGCCTAGGTGCATTTCCCTCAACTTGGGAAAGTGTTGTAAGTTAGCAATGCATTATTGTGGACCATTTGAAATCCTTGAAAGGATTGGTCTTCTCACTTATATGTTTTCATTTCCTACATCCTTGTGTATTCATAATGTTTTCCATGTTTCATTTCTTAAGAAGTACGTACCTTATGTTAATAATATTATTGATTGGAATGTGATTTAGGTGGAGCCAGAAGGAAAATTTCAAGTAAGACCGGTTTGCATATTAGATCAGAAAATAAAGCATCTCTGGAATCGAGTCATGGAGTTGGTAAAGGTGAAATGGACATGGTATGGTCCTGAGGATGCAACTTGGGAGCACGAGTATTCTATGTGGGCAAAGTATCCTCATCTTTTTAAATATTTTTGAAAATTTTATATGTACATGTGTATAAGATGCACTGAGGNTGTAATGTCCATGATCTGGAACCCTTTGTAATTGTACATATAGGCTAGTGATATGATTGGTACCAAGTGTAATTGTATGAACATTTAGGTTGGTGAGCCATTGGCACTAAGTTTTGGTGTTGCACACACTTGGGTAAGTGTGTGGAGAGTTGTTATGAAGATAGGGGTCACACCTGTCATAATGTTATGTGCACCTAGGTAAGTTCACACATTAAACCATGTTGCACGCAATTGGGTAAGTGTGTGGTAATGACCTGGATGTGCACAGAGTTGATATGTGTGTGTGTGTGTGTGTTTTGAGGCTGAAGAGACTGTGTGATTCTGAGACTGGTGAGCCTAGACGCAGATAGGCTAGTGAGCCTATCCATGTAATTATACTCTTTTATTAATATAGTATTACATCATTTCATGTAGACATACTCAGATGAAAAGGGATGGGGGGATGACTTCATCGGAAAAAGGGTAAAGGGGGGAATATTTTAATAATATTTCTTAAAATTTTATGTTGCGGATATGTTTTTATCCTAAGTTTCTAAGGGTAGGGAATGGGTCACCAAGTGGCTTAAATCTACTTCTAAAGGTGACAAGTGTCAAGTGGAAGGCATGCAATATATATTGTTGTCCTTAGTGTATTTTGGGCATTATTATTATTATTATTGCATTATTATGGATGTTTCAAGCTCTCGTGAGTAGAAGGGGGTCAGACTGTTTGGAAAATCCTACTATTAGCTTATCTGCACAAAGAATCTTGTAAGGATTTATGGTTCTATAATCTGAGTTTAATGTCGAGGAGACATGTTGACAGACTATGAGTAGTCTCTTTGGGTGAGAGATTGGTTTTTGAGAAGTGGTTGTCAGACATGAAAGCATACTCTCCAGGTGAGAGTATTACTAAGAATTATTCCCTGGTGCGTTGAGCATTAGTCACATGGATCGAAGACTTCATGTTCGACCAATTGTTGGTAACTCTATGAAGGGAAGTGGGGTATTCAAAGGAATGTTGAGCAGAGAAGGGGAACACTTCCTTGGGTGTGACAAGTGCATGGGGAATGAGGGACTGTAGGCTAGTTGCATTAGCAGGCACCTAGGACTGAGCATTTATGTTGACAACCATACCTTAGCTTGTCTCTAGGAACTTCTTTTTCCTCGGTGGAGTTAATCCCCAACTCGGGGGTGACATGTTGCTAAAATATTATGAGCAATAGTCTATGGCTGGGAGGAACGTCTAAGTTATGCGTGTAGTTGTTGACTTCATAAAAGATAATTGTTTTTATGTGTTTCCTTGTTACTGTGTGCGTGTTTGTCTATGTTTGACACGGGTTAATTATTGCATGTTGTTTCATATAGGTATTTGTTGTTATTATGTTTAATGTTGATTGCACATGTAAGTATGGTGCTTATAGCCTATATTTTTAGTTGTGCGTGGATATGACCAATAAGGATAGTCTTTCCTGTTAATTTAACCATGTGATTTTGGTTATGAGTCGTCAAGAAGAGGATTGATTCATTGGGTGTACAGGATTGTAGCTTGTGTGCATCAAGAGGTTGGAATTTGTGTCTGTGGACAAAGAATTAGATTCCATGCACAAGAAAATCAGAGTTGGTGCAGGACGCCAAGATGATTGAGCGCACAATTGTGATGTGTGATCAGTATGTTGGTTCCCACAGTTATTTAAGTTTCTTTCGTTGTTATAATTTGTGTGGTGTGACTCATGCTTAGTCTGAGCGTGTTAATTCTGGTTAAACTACACAAACTTGGGTGTAAAGTGGAATTTGTGAAGTGAAATTTTAGTGTAACATTGTTTAGTAGTATGTTGGGGATGTTATATTTTGGTTGACTCATAGCTACAAAATTTGAGGTTGTGTGACGTGGCCTAGCCTGGGGTGGATATGGACGTTACATGAACCATCTTACTAGATAAGTTGCATAAGAAAAAGGCCATTGAAAGGCATGAAATAAATAATGTTTGCATAAGAAAAAGGCCATTGAAAGACTTGGATGGTATATGGATTCTACCAAGATGAAGAAGGCAAGAAGGCATATAGCTCATGCTTGAGACGGGTGACCCATCATACTAGGTAAGATTTGTGTACCCTCATTATTTTTTTAGGATATGAACTAACAACTTATGTATCCCAATTGGATTAGAAGCCTAGTTAAATGAGAGGGAGATTTGAAAGTGGACGACTTAATTACCTCAAGTAATTACCTCTTCTCTTGAAGCAACCAACTCTTATTTTCATGGAATGAAGAAAAGAATGGGAGCGAGCTCTTCATTCACAAAACATGTATTCGTGCAAAGGAGGAAGTTTGAATGGGGAGAGGAGAGATTGAAAAAACAATTCTTGAAGATAAAATAGAGGTTTTCATGAAGAAAAAATAGCCCCGCACTTGATTGTATATTGACAATGAGGACTAAAAGTAAGTAGGGAGATATCCTCTTAAACCTCTATATATTGTTGAAATTTTTTAGTTAAATTAAAGAATAAAAAGTTGTTCAAGAAGAAAAATTGTACTAAAGAGTAAACCTGAAAGTAGACAATGATTTAGACTCTTTCTACACTTAATGAAGAAAACATAAATGAAGATTATTTTTGAGGTATTAGAGAGTAGAGAAGGAGCTGTATTTAGATGTTATATGGGGTAGTAGAGTGTGAAAATTGTTCTAACAAACACCAATTAAAGAACTCAATAATGAATTTCTCAGTTGATCCTGGAATCATTCAAAAATGGGAAGAATGACTTGGGAGTCTTGAATTTGTTTCATTTTCCTTGGTGAGATCATATCCTAACGAGTGTGTGGCATTCACAAAATATTGCCAATGGTTGGGAGGATAATTTCTCACACCCAATTAGTTAACTTAGTACTTGGATTGTGAATAACATATGTTATTTTCCTTCTTCTCCTTCGTTATGAAATCATTCTTTTATGCTAAATAATATAAAGTTATGAATGATCAAGAGAAATTGCTATGAACTTTCTGTAGATGTTCATGAGTATAATGGTTGTTTATAATTAACTAGTTTGAAATATGGGCATGGGATACATTGGGAAAGCATGTAGATTAAGTGTTTGAAAAAAGAATGGCATTGAGGAATGGGTCCTTTGTTCTCTTAAGATTATCATTTGGAAATTATGGTATCCAAGAATCAATTTATTAAGTTGTTAAGAAGTCTAGTTTCAAAAATTGGAATTTTGGAAACCTATTTCTTGTAGATTCATACCATCTTTCCTAGTGGTTTTTTTTTAATGTTTTGGGATTATTTCTTTGAAATGAACCCTCATTTAGTGGTTTACCTTGAAATATCTCTTGTATCCTTTACAGTCTTGATTCCAAAGTTTTCTAAGAAAATTAGGAAATGCCCACTACTTTTATGAAGGATTGTGGCATGATACACGATGGTTGTCCATGGGAAATTCATGATCAACCCACATGTATGCTAGTTTCCCATAGAGGACTCATGTGTAGTTCCTATAGTGGTTTGCAGCGCTCTCTTTTGGGAACATTTTGGGTTTTAATGATGCAATTGATGGTCTAAATGGGTAGTAGTTGTAGAGTGTGATAAAGAACACTTATAGATTATGGCAATGATTTTAAATGATTATATTTAACGAGCTTTAACTCTCTTTGTTACTTGCATTGGCCTCTTTCAGGAAATGATGTGATCAATTTTCCCAATGATGTGATCCATTTTTCCCATACCCTCGATAACATGTGTATGTTGTGCATAAATTATTTTGTAACAAATGTGAATGATTATAAAGGATGCTAAAAGGTGTTTACCTTTTCCACATGATAGTTTATACCATGATTTGGTATCAAGATTAGTTGTGTTTACCTTAAGAAGGTTTTGGGATAGGTTATGTAACTATGCATATTTAAATGAGCACTCAAAAAGCATGGTGAGTAATGAATTAATATCTTAAGCTTATGAGGACCTTGATGATTATGTATTCACATTTTTTTTTTTCAATGAATAAGATGTTAAATGCATTATCTTTAAAATATTAAACCCTAAACCTTAGGATTGTCCTCATTAAAAAGCTAATAGGCCTTCATTTAGGAGATATTATATGATTTTTGAGTTTCATTTAGGAGATATTATATGATTTTTGAGATGAATTTATTTAATGAATCTCATAGATGGATTTAAGTTGTAAATAAATAACTATGTTTATAGTGATTTGATTATGCTATCTATATTTGATTCCACATGGATTAAGTTAAAAGTTCAAAATATAAGAAGGCAAGACAACACTCGTTTTATTATACATACTAAAGGCAGTATATCGGAATGAGTTCGCTCATTGATGAAGTATTAGTTTATTGTTGAACAAAAATTTATGCAATGTTTCTATAGTTTTAAAAAGGTTTTTACATAATATTATATTTTAAATTATTTAAAACAAAATTTCCTTTAAATTTTTTAGAACAAAATTTCCTTCTATTTGATTGGATACAAAGAGTGTAACCTTTCATTTATTTTATTTCTTTAAATTATTTAGAACAAAATTTTTTCCTATCTGATTGGATACAAAGAGTGTAACCTTTCATTTATTTTTACGCTAAAGGCTCGGCAGATTTAATAGGGGTTTAGTGCTTAATAAGTTTTTTATGGACAAGATTAAATATGGCTGGAATATTCTTAGTAGTCACACAAAATAAATGACTGTGATTTCAATCATTAACTTCCTAACTATTATAAAAACATCCGTTTATGTGTTTACTTTTTTACATTTACCTAATCATATTTAAAAATTACTCTGATAGCTTACTGATTGCCAAGTAAGTGATTAACAGAAATTAAAATATTAACACCAAATAAATGAAGCTCAACCTTTTATTTGTTAATCAATAATAAAATTTAATATATTCTTTTAAGGATTCTTTTCATCTTATCAACCTTTCGACGTTGATCAGCCACAATTATGTAACTATGCTAGTATTTATTTCATTTATTAATTTCTTTTAAACATTGATGTCTTATTTCAACGACGATAGCCTTGGAGTTGGTAAATGTGACCTCTTATTTACTAGCATTTAATAATTTCTTCTAAGACCAATGCCTTCCTCACAGCAGTGAAGGCATATACATGGGTGCTCCTCCTGGATGATGCTCTATGTGCATGAACAGTAATCCAATTCAACCTGTCTACCATGATAGTATCTCTCGCCTCGATTTTCCTTCAACCCTTCTCTTATCTTCACATCATTTATACTTCTGTTTGAATTCTTTTGGGGTCAATTAATGGCATTAGTAGGCATCCTCAAAATATCTCATACCAAACAATATGCACTCGGCCTCGCACAGATTTCGACCTTTCCTCGTATCTCAGCTTCAATTTTGTTCGTGTGTTTCCTTGGTTCAATTGCGGGAACACTGTAAATTTCCAGGAGAATATACAATGTGTATTTGGTTTCTTGGAACGCAGGTTTCTGTATATAGGTTTGGAGTGTCATGCGGAGCACGGGATTTCAATTTTTTTTTTCTTTTTCTTAAACAAGAAGTTAGTATTCTTAAACTTCGCTACATTGCCTTTTCACTGCTCAATGAATGGAAATAACTATCTAAAATTTCTCAGGAACTAATAGTTTCTAACTTTTCACTGGCAGAGTGCTGGGGAGTATTAGTATCTTTGTTTTAAATTCTTCTTTGGTGCACGTAAAACATTCTCTTCTTTTTGTTTTCTGCTTAGTCAATCGTCATCCATGACTCTAGGAATTGACAATTATATTATCCATGTTAATAGG
>ML811316.1:109000-126738 GCA_009831015.1 Picea engelmannii
TTGCAAGCAAGTAGATTTCTAAGTGCACATCAAACTATGATGTTTGTTTCATCATTATAATTGTTTCTTTTTACCCATGGATCTACTAGATTTGTTTAATTATTTTTCTTGCTTTTTTTCATTCTGTTTGATGCAAATATTTGTGATTCCTCCATTGATCAGATAGATCTCTGATGTTGATTAATTTTGACAGGAGAAAATAGAGTGGTTATTGATGTGTATCAATTGTGGCAGAAGAAAAAGAGAAAAATCCAACTGAATTCGACAAAGATAGTCCTATGAATGTGTTGTCTATGGTGGGGCCTTGTGCTATTATGCAGAAATGAATGAGTCCTTAAAAGGAATTCATAAAAACAACACCCTTTTCCACATCAAACATTAATATGATGCAAATATCTGGTGGATATCAGAGTAACTTCCTTTAGATCAGCATTATCAAGCTTATTTTATGCTAAAAAGTTGAACTAGAATGGTTATTTTTTCTTCTTTGGCATAGTAAAGTAATGTATTTGTATTGTAAGAAAAAGAAGAAGCAACAAAGCCTAACTAAATTATGCAATACTTATGTTACTCTTACTCCCAATGCTATTTCTAATTCTGGACAGAACAAAACAAATTGGACGCTTACATCCATCCTATACATGGACATAATTGTTGTTTATATTCATTTCAATTCAGTCTGCTTGCTGAAAATGAAAATGAAATACTTATGTTATTGTTATTGTCAATGCTATTTCTAATTCTGGATGGAGGACAGACTTAATGAGGCATAATAGAGTGGTAATCCAGGATATTAATGAGGCATGCCGCCACCCTATTCTTCATTTCTTGAATGGAGGACAAACTTAATAGCGCTCTTGAACATGTTAGACAACTCCCTCACACAGGTTTAATGGCACTCTCAGTGCGCCATGGCGTAGGGGTGACGATGGGTATGGGATGCATGTGCGAGGTCACCTCAGTTTTCCTGGTACTCCTCCATTTCTTTTGGGATGGCTATGGCTCGTTTCATTTTGCTATGTTTACGCATTTGTTCTTTGCTCTACTTAATTGTCCAGTTCTACGCGCTCTTCTTCTCAATTTTGTTTCACCTTCCATCTTCGCCATGCCCCGTGAGCGTGGGATACCCAAGAGGGGTCCTTCTTGGTATTGCTATGTAACGAGGCAGAGACACCTTCGTAAGCTCGCACAGGCTTCCTCGAAAACTCTAATTCAAAGGAATAAGGAGCCAAAGTCGCCTTCCATGGCCTATGTGGAGGAGGAATTTCCAGAGGAACCAATTACAGTTCCACCCGACTCCCTCCTCTACACGGTTCTGGACCACCACAACTGACCCAACACCATTCTTTGTGCAATTGCTACAACAATAGCCTTGGAGGGGGCGACCTGCATAGTCCAAGAAGAAACTCCCTGGGCAGGCCAACCGATTGAATCTCCACCGCATACATCAGTCATGGCTCGAGAGCTGCACCCACCTTGCTTCCCGGTGCTAGAGCACTTGGAGCTCATCTTTGAGATGAGGCGGGACATGATGGAGCAACTCCATAGACACACTCTCCTCAGTAGCAGACTTGACATTTTGTTTGACGCATTTTCGTCCACACAAAGAAATCAAAGATGCTCAACCTGTGAGCAACCTTACTTCTTCACTCCTCACGGTGGCACTTCGGATGCAGGTTTTCATAGTTCTTTTAATGTTTAAATTTCACAGGCTCTCTTCACTCCTTTTGCAAAATACAGGGACTTTTTGTACCACTGTTCAAATTTTTTGTTTTATGCTCTATCTAGATTTCATGTTCATTATTTTTGTTGCATGTCTAGATAGCTATGTCACATTGCTCTAATGCCACCTACTCCGGTTTCCAATTATTTTGTGGAGCAGGTGGTGGATTTTCCTTTCTTTCTACCAAAACAAAAGGGCACCACCTGTTTTGGTTTCCACTAGTTGGCGGAATAGGTGGTAGGCCCATGACCTTGAACTGATATGTATAGTGACCTTGAACTAATATGTTCATTATCATATGTTCGTGCCTTACAGAAGACATGGCTTGGACACGAAGAGACTTGAACGTGGACGCAAATAAATAGACATCGTTGGTTAGGGCATATATCAAATCTCTAGCCCAACTTTGCAGATGTTGAAATGTGTCATGTTGTTTTTAACAATATAACAAATCGACCGAAGAGAAAGGCACGAGTTATTAATTCTTTTAATTATATGACTAGCCCAACCACTTCACCCGTGGTCGATGAATGCCTAGATGACTAGCCCAACCATTTAACCCTATGTCACAGGGTTCGTCGAACCTAAACCTTGAGGTTTGAAGTTTGGCGAACCTCAAAACAAGGTTTAGGTTCGGATGAGGTTCAATTCAAGTTCACTCAGTTCGATTCAACCAATGAAATGTGCCCTCGAACAGACATACATCCATCAAATGTGTTCTCCAGGCTCCCATAGGCTACAACTAATGGCACACATAGTGATTTTATTATATTACAACGAAGTGCACTTGTAATCCTTTTATTATATTACTATTATATATATATATATATATATATATATATATATATATATAGTCGAACCTCATCCAAAAATTTGAACCCGAATCGAACCTAATCCTTGCCGAACTTGAACTCGAACCCGAACCATGTGACAGATTTAACCCATGGTGGATGAATGCCCAAGTGATGCAGCTTGTCATACAATCTGAGTGGGCCTAATGGTTAAGAACATGTGTTTCCTCTTAAGAGGTCACAGGTTCAAATCCAGAGGGGGGTAAGGTATGTATACCTTCGTAGACTTTACCAGTCAAATAATACATTATTATTATTATTATTATTATTATTTATATGTGGTGAGTAGGTTAATGAAGTTAACCTGTATAATCTGTGTTAATTAGACATTTTAATGATTAACAAAAGCAGAATGATATGGGCGAAAGTTTAAATACACAGACACATAATATCCAGCATTGCTGCTATCTGTCTTGTTTTTGATATTGACTTCCTAATCTTGTAATACCTTCACAATCATCTTTCCTGTAACAATAAGCACCACAAACGCTCGCATGTCTGATGACGTCAGTTTTAAGTCGACCGAGGCGTCGATGACACGGTACCCAATTTTTATTGGACGGCATTAATGCGTCCGAACTTGCGAAAGAAATAATACGTCATCGTTTTTCGACTGTACGCTTTTTTCAATCCGCAAATTGAGGATAGGGTTTGGTTTATGGGAGAATCCACGATATCACTCGGCAAAGACATTAACGTCGAATAATATTACAGGCTTCACACTGTAAGAAAAGTTCACAGAAATTGAAACAAAAGTTCGTAAAAGAAATCTCGATTGGTTGTCGAATAGGCGATTTCGCCGAACGTATTATTCGACCGCGACATTTGACATCGCCGCCGTTGAACACATATGCACAACTTATTGGCTTGAAGCATGTATTCGCCTACAAAACCTAAATGTATTTGATGTGAAATGTTGCTATCGAATAATGCGTTCTTCTGGATCGCCCCTTGGGCAACCGATTGAGATTATTTGAAGAATTTTTCTTTCATTTTCTGTGAACTTTTCAAACAGTGGGAAGAATACATGCTTCGCTAATGTATTTGGCCCATCTCCCCGTGACAAGAATAGAATCATCGCTTTTGTCTTTGCTTTAATATTGTTCATATTCACTTTTAATCCCCGGCTTTGCTTAAAGTTCTAGGTCAAATTGTTTGATGAGCATCAATAGATTTTAAAGTTCTAGGTTAAATTGTTTGAGGAGTTGGACGATATTTGCTTTTAAAACATTTCATAGATTTTACATCCCTCGTTTGAGGACATAAAACTTGAAGACTTTATGGTGGATTTATTAAAAGTAATGATTCAATGGTGAAATTCAATGGATTTATATCGAGAACATTATCAGTGCAATAGGAGGAGAAAGGCATTCGAGATGTGTTTTGCACATAGAGGGCCTAATAGTGACCACCTTGAACATTTCTAACTAGTTACACAATTGATTTTCTAGTTTGATTATATAAAATTTGATAGAGATTGTGGTAGTGTAAATATTCTAAGGTTTGGTTCTTCTCCAAGGATATTTTTCAGGGATATTTGTCAAAAATATGGTGAGGAATTGTTAGATCTGTGATTAGTGCTCGAGTGTTTTTCAACATGCTGAATCTATTTCTGCATTCAAAAATGGATTTTAAACAACATAAAATAGTGATTTGGTGAAGATTTGTGTAGTCGGATTGAGACTAAAACAACAAAAAGTAGAACACTTAGACAATGTCCATAGAGATTTAATGGTGCATTTATTAAAAGAGATGTGGAGGCCAAATAGTAACTTTATTGAACATTTCCAACTAAATTTTCTTGGGATGTCAATAGCTTATGTATAAATTGTTGAATTATTTCTTTAGATCTCAAATTTATTATCACTAGTTTTTTACTCCAATTTATGAAAATGAAAGAACAAGGAAATGAACACACCATCCACACAAATAAACACAAAATGTACCTTGGGAAACCCTAAATGAAAGAAAATCTAGCAAGAAGGTGAAGCCTATCTTTTTTCTTCATTTTTGAAATACAAAGACTAATAGAGATCTTCTTGAGCATTTCTAACTAGTTAGACAATAGATTTTCTAGTTTGATTATATAAAACTTGATAGAGATTGTGGTAGTGTAAATGTTCTAAGTTTTGGTTCTTCTCCAACG
This sequence comes from Picea engelmannii, assembly GCA_009831015.1. Classification (NCBI taxonomy): domain Eukaryota; kingdom Viridiplantae; phylum Streptophyta; class Pinopsida; order Pinales; family Pinaceae; genus Picea; species Picea engelmannii. The sequence continues at coordinate 113,721 of ML811316.1, forward strand.
ATATTTTCCAGGGTTATTTGCCCAAATTCTGGTGAGGAATTGTTAGATCTGTGCCTAGTGCCCTTAGGTTTTCCAGCATGCTCAATCTATTTCTGCATTCAAAAATGGATTTTAAACAACATAAAATATTGATTTTGTGAAGATTTGTGTAGCCGAATTGAGACTACAAAAACGAAACTTATAACAGTTAGACAACGTCCATAGAGATTTAATGGTGCATTTATTAAAAGAGATGTGTTTTGTACATAGAAGGTCAAATAGTAAATTTATTGAACATTTCCAACTGGATTTTCTTGGGATGTCAATAACTTATGTATAAATTGTGGAATTATTTCTTCAGATCTCAAATTTATTATCAATAGACTTTTACTCAAATTTATGAAAATGAAAGAACAAGGAAATGAACACACCATCCACACAAATAAACACAAAATGTATCTTGGTAAACCCTAAATGAAAGAAAATCTAGCAAGAAGATGAAGCCTATCTTTTTTCTTCATTTTTGAAATACAAAGAAAGAGACACTCATGATGTAGTTCTCTTTGACACTACTACAAAATATTCTTCCTCTATTATGCTCTCAAATATCACTCCTAAATGCTCTTTTCAACTATGGAACAAGTACAATGCTAAAATAATCGAACTCCCTCTCCTCTTGGAAGCTTGTTATTTAACATATTTTGTCTAGGGTTAGGGTTTTTGCATACTTCAACCCTAAATTAGTCTTATTGAACCTTATAGAATCTTCTTCAAAGTATACATGTGGCTAGCCCCACACATGAGTAATGGGGGTTGGCAAGGCATCCACTTGGTACCATGCTGGTAAACAAGGTAGGTCAACTTGCAGGAGGCATAAATTCCACATGCAAACTCTTATTGAGAGATATCACACTATTATAAAGGTATTCATATGTAAAACAATGTCGAGGCGCTATATCTATGCTCATAAAGTTTTGACCCAAAAAAGTACGTTCGATCCCTCAAAATGGATCTAGAAGGTTTTCGATGCCAAAACTCCAAACTAGACCTGACACTAAAATGGGCCCTGTAAGCTAATTCTCCTAGTTTTTCTACCTAGAAAGTACCAAGATATATGAAAATTTCTATAATGATTCATTCCAGATCATACCTCTCGATTTAGGGAGAATTCTGGTCCCCCAAAATATTTTACTGAATGAGGTGATGAGATTTTTCCTCTACCTTCCCCTTGGAGTACCATTTTTCCTTGTGTGGAAGTTTTCCTTTCAAATCAATCTACCAAAGGTCATGCGACAATTTTATTTTTTATTTTTTGACCTACTATGGAAAACTATATCTTCCTAAGATTCTTGTGCTAACTCCTCTATGGTAGGTAGGACCTGCTCCTTTGTTTCCAAATCCAACATGGAAGGCTCATAGAGTTATAGATTTTTGGCATTCACTACTAAGTAAATGCACATATATGGGGGTTAATTGAGTCTATAGGAATTATCACCCACCTTCTCCAATAACTCAAAAAGGTTCACTACAAAGATTTGATCTTCTTATCACGTCCCTATAGGCTTTCTTTGTTCTACCCAAACCAAACTTTGTCTCCCACCTTGAATGTTTTATTAGTTATGTGTAGACATGTATACTTTTCCTCTAACTTCTTCAATGTCTCTTGTAATTCCAAATGGATCTTCCTAATATTTCAACAAATTTCTTAGTTTTCAATGCTTTGCCTATGATTTCTTTCCTCACTCCTCCTTGTTGTCCATAAACAACATCAAAGGGTGAAGGTGGAAAATACCGAAAGTGAGTTTGAAAAGGGGACTTAGTGATAGAAGTATGGACTTCTCTATTATAAGAGTGTTGAGTATAGATCATATTTCCATCCCAGGTCTTTAGATGCTTCTTATAGTGTAACCCCTAAAAAGATGAACCAATGTCTTGTTGATTACTTTTGTATGCCAATCTATATCTAGATGGAATGTTGTAGATATATTTAACTTGGTGTCCATTTTTTCCCAAAGTGTAGTATAAAAGGCATTGAGAAAACTAGTATCCCTATTTGAGATGATGTTCCTTAGTATCCCAAAGTGTACCGAGACCTATTCAAAGAATATGTTTGTCAATTATTGTCCTTTTATGGTCTTTCTACAAGGAATAAAAATGCAAATCTTATTGAACCTATCAACTACCATGACTAGGTAGTCATGTCCCTAGTTGGTTGTTGGAAAACCACCCACAAAATCCATAGAAATTATTTTCTAGGGTCGAGTGGGTATAGGTAAGGGATGGTATAAACCTTTCTTTCTATTACTAGGCTTATTGGTCATGTTGTTGGTACAAAAAACACACATCGTCTAATATATCTAGCTACATGTTGTTTCATTTTGGACCAATACACGTACCTTTGCAAGTTGGCCACTATCTTTCCAACACCAAAATGTCCTGCAACCTAGGAGGTGTGAGCCTCTACGATAAGATGCAATCTTTCACCTTTAGGGAAATAAAAAATTTCTATCTCATAGAGAAACCCATCTTGGATATGATATTTAGTCATATTGTCACATTCTTCTACTCAATTTAGGCCATGTAGCTACTAAAACACCTCTTTAAATTCCTCATATTTTGTGTATGATTCCTTGTATGCATCATGGATAAAAGTATCCATGTTTATAAGATATCCTAAATCTATAATATTTGATGTGGGTGGTCTTGAAAGTGTGTCTTCCAAATCATTAGTCTCATCCTTCTTATATTTGATGACTAGATGAAACTATTGAAAAAAACCCATCAACTTGTAATGTCTTGTTTGTTTAACCTTTCTTTGGTCGTAAAAACACTATAGTTTGTGGATAATGGTTTCCTTACCCATGAGATAATGATTTAATATATTATCATCTTGACCAAGGCATAGAATTCCGTATCATAAATAGGGTAGTCCAAGCCTCCCCCATGGAAAATTTCAAAATGATAGCATATTGACTTACCTCCCTACATCAAAACCACTCTCATAGAATATCCACTCCCATACATATTCAATTCGAATGGATTCTACAATTTATACAATAAAAGGATTGGTTCTTAACGAATCTTCCATTTTTTCTTATCAAAATATTTTTTCTAATTATTTTACCATTGTAAACTCTTACCACCCGCTATTATGGCATGGAGTGGTGCAATTGTTGTTGAAAGGGATGCTATGAACTTGCATAGGTACTGCTGCACTACCCCCAAAAATATATCAACTTCAACAACATTAGTAGGAACTACCTTGATGATGATCTTCATCTTTGTGGGATCTATATTGAGTTCCCCTCTATTTTTGTGGGATCTACCTTGAGTTCCCCTCCAACAATCACATCTCCCAAATACACTAATGAATATTTAAAAAAATCACATTTATTAAGGTTAGACATTAGATGATACTTTTTTAGAGTCTCTAACACTTGTATAAGATGCAATATGTTTTCTTCCTAGGTAGAGCTATAAATAAACATGTCATCAAAATACACTATTACAAATGAATCTAAATAGGGGCATAATACATCATTCATCAATTGCATAAATGTAAACCAAAAGGCATGACTAACCATTCATATAGATCTTTCCTTTCCTTGAAGGTGGTATTATAGGTGTCTTATTCTTTAACGCATACAATGAGGTATCATAAATTGAGATCCAATTTGGTGAAGTACTTGTTGTTGGGCCCTCCACTTTTGAAAATACCAAAGTTTTAGGGAAAGCGACAGATTCTAGTTGGAAGAAAAGAAGCGGTGAAAATAGTTAGATGACAGTGAGCTATCTGAAGGTATAACAACAATAGAAAATGTCAAGAATTCCATGCACCATCTAGATGAGTAGTGAAAAAGGCCAAGAGCATCGAGCGCATGCAGGGAAATAGCCAATAAAGTAGCAGAATAAAGAATCTAAATCCAAGCAAAAAGTATAAATATGTAGCTATGTAATGGGGAAAGGATTGTTGTTTTTATTGTTGGGATTGAGCTATTCTTGATAAGATATTGTAAGGGTTTTTGTTGTGTACAAAATTGTGCTTCTACAGTCGAACATTGAGTCTGTAATGGGGATTAGCAGGTTAGATCTTGTTGCAGAGACTGATGCATGAGTCATAGAGATCTTTTGTAAGACAGTCAACAATATTGTTGATAACATAATGGAATGGTTTGGGACCTAAAATTTCTTGTTGTGATGGTCTAATTTGTTGTGTATGAATCTACTATTCTATCACATTTAATTACTTGTTTTTGTTATGCATTTTCTTCTTTCTTGAATGGTTAGGTATGTGATTGTTTTTTTGTGGATATCTTTGGGATTTGTCATATGTATTTAATTTATGATAAGGTAAATATGATGTTGCACACTCTCTAACTCACTTCATCTTCCAAGTCTCGGTTGTTCCTAGGTGATAATTATTTCCCTTGTAGAAGGATGAATATGCGGACATATCTAGACTACATCGATGCCTTTTGTTGGAAACCTTAGAGAACCTTGGTCTCAATATTGCACCAAAAAATGGTTCCATTGTGGGGACCTGAGATTTAAAGTGATTTTTTAGAGGATGCCTCATCATATTTACGAATATGATGTTGAGAATTAGTGGGAAAGAAGGTGCAATGCGTTCATATAGCAAGAAGCAGAGTTGAGGCACAAAAGCTTTAGGGTTGTGCAAAGTACGATGTTTTGTTCAGAGCCTGCTAGTGACCATTGCAAAATATTTTGGATTAGGTTCCAAGAGGAGGTATTTCAATGGTTATATCACCTATAAGAAGCACCAGAATAGAAAGATCGATTCAAAAGGAAATATAACTAGACCGTTGAGGGTTTATAAAATCTTCACCATCTAGATCATCTGATTTCTTGAGCTGTGGATTTTTGGGAGCATATTTTTCTAAAGGGTTATATTATCAAATTCACAATGGAAAATCATTAAGCCTTCTCAAAAGTTGAAGCAATATTCAGAGAAGGAGCTAGAGGACAACTTTTATGGGAAATATCCTTGTGTATCAAGGTTTTATTAGTGGAATAAGGAATGTTGCATTTTCCTTTGGGTGATATGGTAGCCTAAACCACTGCACTCTAGGGAGGGATATTTAGGAGAGGGTTCATGAGTTAGTTCAAGGAATATTTTCTAGGAGATATGGGGGGTCGTCAAAATAAAAGTGCAAGAGACGAACGAGCTTAGAAGAGGGTTGTTGTTCTTGAGAAGAGGTGGCATAAAAATATGATAAAAGTGATGAATAGGTATGATCAATCATGGAAGGAGATCATATTTGAGAGTATTCATAATAAAGAGTTAGAATAGTTGTGGGATTTGAAGAGACGAGGAATGTTGGACAACCGATGGTTGAAGGAGATATTTGGTGAAAGAGGTGAAGGTTATGGAAGAAGAAGATAAGAAGAAGGAAGTTCATAAGAGAGAAATGAAAGAATAAAGATAAACACCACCACTGAAGAAGAATACACAGTTGGAAGCCCTGAAGAAGTTGTGGGAGAATCAAAACCTGCAATGCCTAAAGGTGTTGGATTGCTTCAAGATGTTAGAATAACACTACAAACAACAAGACCCCCCAAATCGAAGAATTTTTCTCTGGAGGCAAAGGAACCAGCCTTGAATCACCCATTCCCACAGTGCCATCCATAAATATGGTAATTTATACAACAAATATTTCTGTCAATTCTGTTAATTCTAATCTTGCAAGTATAGCATGTTCGAGTGGTAGTAGTAGTGGAAGTGTAGAAAGATTTTTAGTTGTGTCAAAACTAGCACTGTCGAGGTTAATTTTAGTAGGCTTTCTAAATCCCTCGATGGTGAAACAACATGCATGATCCCTCACTTGATACCATATTTTTTTGGGAAAATGTGATGAGGATGTTAAACAACATTGGTTTCTATGCGAAGCCATCTAGTTGTATCGCAGAACTTTAGATGCAAACAAGTTAGTTGAATTTCATAGTACCTTGAGAGGTTAGACTCTAAAATGGTACATGAAGGAAATCTAACCAGGGGATTAGGGGAAACCCTTCATGCTCACTCAAGTGAAGAGAATATTTATAGCGTAATTCTGGTTACCTCAGTTAGAAAAACAAGCTTTCTTCGAGTTGCGGTAGATAAAGAAAAGGGATTGTGAGTCTACTTGGGAGTACAACCAAAGGTTTAAATATCCAACAAGTAAATTAGAACTCCCTATCCATGAGGATCATCATAGAGAATGGTTCATTCAAGGTTTTTTACCTTTGACACATATTCCTCTAACTCAACAAAGGATAAATACTTTGAGAGAAGCAATGGAGTAGGAACTTAAGAGTCATGAGACCTCAAGAAGATGTTTATATTGTGCAATTGTAGGGCCAAATATATATGTTGATTGATAAAATCCAAGACTTGACCCTTCCGAAAGTAGGTCGAACACAAGTCTTGTGTACAGGATGTTATACAGAAGTTCATTTAGCTAATGAGTGTCTGAGACTAAGGGGTATAGGGAACTCTAATATAGTTCCTCCACCAGTTGGACTAGTGGGAATATTTACACAAGTTGGTGCTATAGTGTCATTCCATGGGGCTTGTTCAATACCATGCCTTCCCAAATAATCAAGGAGGTTAGAGTATCAAGTATTGAAAAATTTTCATAAGTCACACACAATATTTGAGGCATTGTCAAATATTACAAAAGTACACTCCTGTGTAGAATAACATGTATTGTGAATTCTATGGTTCACCTTCTCACAACACTAATTAGTGAAGAGCTCTAGATGGACTTGTGGACATATTGGATAGGTTTTCATTCAAGTTCAATGAAGGATCTCAAGGACCTGGTAGGGGTCACGGAGGCAGAGGAGGATACCAGGGAGGAAGAGCTAGTGGAAGAGGACCAGTTTGTTGATACATTTGTGATGAGTAGGGACACTTAGAGAGAGAGACTGTCTTCTCCCAAGGAGACCTTCATGTGAAAATTGGAGGAATAATACCCATGCTAAAAAATATTGTCCAGAACTTATTGCAAAATGGGAAGATCGTGCTAGGAAAAGAGGTTCCAACCCGATAAATTTTGAACCCAGAACTATGCCTAACATAGAGGGTTATAATATTAATATTGTTAGTAGAGGAGTTGAAAAAAATAGTGTAGAAGTAGAAATTCCACATCAACCAAAGATAAAAAAAGGTCATCCCAAAATATACCAAGTATGACCCTATCCAACAAAAATAATTCTTTAAAAGAGGATTTGAGATGTTCTGACAAGACAGACATGTAATCCATTGAGATGGATTCCCAAGGATTCTCGGGAATAGGAAGAGGGGTGTATAATCCTTGCTTCTTGTTGGTTGGCTTGGAAATGGCATAGGCAGTGCAAGATTTGATATACTTGTTGATGTCATGTCCAAGTTTTGTCCAATAAAAATGTTTCTAAAGAACGACCATGATTTTCTCTATGCCAAAATGTCCTACCACCCAACTGTAGTGGGCTTCCCAAATCAGCTTTGCACGTTCGCTTGTAGGAACACAGAGATGGCCCAGGTGGCATAAGAGTCCATCTTGAATGTGGAAATCAATGACAGTTGTGCATGTACCCAAGCGTTGATATTTGGTGGCGAAGTTCAGATATTGCTGATAAAGTTGTGGCCACTCAGATGCTTCATGTCCATGGGAATGTAGCAAAATGATGAGTGCAGCCACAGGAGGCCGACTGAGGAAGTCATCGACACGATTGGAGATACATGTCTTATACTTGATGTTGATATGGAACTGCTATATGTAGGTGGTCCACTTCTGATGGCAGTCGTTCTGTAATTTCCCCTATGTATGTATGAACTTCAAAGGCTTGTGATCAGTGTATATGATCATCTCTTTCCCTAGAATGTAATGTTTCCATTGACGGCATGAATGTACAATGGAATACATTTCCTTGTCATAGGTGGGGTATTTCCGGGTAGTATCGGAGAGTGTATCACTATGGTATGCCATTGGATGCCTGCTGAGTGAGAACTTCTCCCACAACATAGTCAGATGCATCCGTCTCAATATCGAATGGTTGTTGCAGATCAAGAAAAGAGAGTACTGGAACTGAGCACAAGTGATTTTTCAGGTCATCGAATGATTGTTGTTGCTCCTTCCCCCACATGAAATTGGCCCTACCACAGCCCTTGGTCACCTAGATGAGGGCCAATGCAATATGAGGCCCATGCAATATGGGAGAATCCTAACACGAGCTGTTGGTAGAAGTTGGCTAGTCCCAAGAAGATCTGAAGCTCATTCAGTGTGGTCGGGGTTGTCCAGTCACAGGTGACTTATATCATAGCTAGATCAACATGTACCCCATTATCATCGACAATGTAGCCCAAGTATTGGAACCTGTTCATGCCAAAATAGAATTTTTCCAAGTTGGCATAAATCTTGTCCTACCGCAGAGTGCTCAAAACCTGTTGAATATGTTGCATGTGATCCTCCCACGTTCTACTGAAGATGAGGATCTGATCCAGATATACTACCAAAAAGGAGTTGGTGAAGGGTCTCAATACATCATCCATCAACCTCATGAAAGTGGTTGGTGCATTTTTTAATCCAAAGGGAATGACTAGCCATTCATAGAGACTTTGTTCAGACTTGAAGGTTGTCTTCCATACATCAGTTGGTTCAATGGGAATCTATTGGTAGCTAGACTTTAGGTCAATCTTGCTGAAGAACTTTTCCCCCTTGATTTGGTCAAGAAGGTCATCAATCCTAGTAATGGGGTAGTTGTTCCTGACTTTGACTTTGTTTAAGGCTGTGTAATCAATGCAGAGTCACCAAGTCCCATCCTTTTTCTGCACTGGTATAATTGGGCTTCCACAAGGGGAGGAATTGGGTTTGATGTGCCCCTTTTGAATAAGCTCTTGGATTTGATGCTTGATTTTGTCATTCTCCATCAGCGAGCATCGATAGACTGGTCCATTAGGTAGAGGTGCATCGGGGATCAGATCAATTGCATGCTTGACTTGGCAGTGTGTCGGTACCCCTGCAGGTGAGATGAATATGTCTATGTGTTATTCCACGATCTCATCCACTTGATTTTGTTTCAGAGAGAGGTGTTGTGTCGAGGCCATGGATGTGGCGATGACCTTCCTCTTAGTGTGATCATGGATCACAAAGAATATGAACTTCCCAGTCTGTGAAATGATCTTACTGCATTGCTTAGTAGAGATTAAAGAAATAACAATAGGCATCACTACCTCTGGGATCCTATAGAATTGTCTACCCAAAGTAATAATAACAATGCGGGTCTAGACTCATACCACTAGTACATTTGTTTCAAATTTCGATGACGCGTTTGACGCAATTGCCACTTTATATTGTTGGGAGAATGATAAACAATGGACCCCCTCGAACGTCGTTTCACATGACGTCACTTTTCTGATGCCATAACTATCGTCTCTATTGTGACGCTTCATGCAGACACATGTCATATCAGATTTGACTATCCAAACCCCATATAGTTGTCGTTACAGCGACGTCAGAGACATCAGAATTTCAACGTCCCATTTCATCAGTCTCCACTACATGGACGCTATGGGAGTGACATTACTATACGTCATAATACCAACGTATGGTAACGTTGCTCAACCGATGGTCAACTATTTATCTCTGACGTATGTTCCATGGGAGAGACGTTACCATACGTCATAATTTCGACATTCCTCAGCCAAACAAATTGTCAATATCTCATGTACAAGATATATATATATATATATATATATATATATATATATATATATATATATATATATCATGGCAATGATTCAAAACATAATCACAAAGTGCTCTCATAATTGTTTACAACTACAATTCAATTACTTCTATTAATCCAACTATCAATTGGAATGAACTCATCATTACATACACATGTATTATCAGTCACACAGAATTTTCATAATGCAACAATTAATAAGATAACAATCAATGTGCCAATACCCATGGCCACATCTACACAATGCATCCATGCATTGACTACATAATACAACATAATTATGTCATGCATTCCACCATTATGAGTTGGAAGGTTTGGCCAATGACTCAACACATCATCCACACACTTCCTACTACTTTCATAACTATTTGGTTACCTTCCTTTTCAACCCAAACACAAAACCAAGAATATAATCCTTAAGTGCTCTTCAGTGTTGACAAAGAGCTTGTAGTCCAAACAGTGTCGACAAAGAGGTTCTAGTATTCAGCGTCGGAAAAGAGGTTGCAGTCCAATCTGGAACATACCTGACCACCCACAGGCCGGGCTACACCACTTAGATAGGCTGCAACACACCCAACCACCAATAGGTGGGGCACGATGCAGTCCCAAGACTCAATTCTCTGAATGGATCTCGAATTCTAACAACATTTAATCCAAAAAAATGCATGAAATAACCACATGCATTAATCAAGATCTATGCCACAACATAAAAGAGATAAATAACGTGCAATGCACAATAAATAGCCAGTAGACAGGCACATTAAAAATACATATCTTAGAGATAATTAAATACACAATGGAAATAAACATTACACCGAAAACACAGAGAGCACTTATATTTGCAAGTAAACGTTCACCAACTGGATGCATACGAAGGAAGTTCCTCCAAACCATAAACATTGGTGTTCATTTACTCTCAACAACAGGTCACCCCCGAGCCAGGGCTATGAATCCACAAGGACGGGTCCTAGGCCAAGTCTAAACACACAACAGTTGGCTAAGTATCTCTCAGGTTTCCCAACCTCACATCAAATCCTAATTTCCATCTCTCTTTCCCTCTCATCCTGCATAACCCCAAGAAATGAACACCTTTCTCTACCATGAAGTCCCTGAGGCTATTCCGTTTCTCTTCAAGGCTTCAGTGCTACTGGTCAGGAAATATCCCTACTTGAAACTCCAAGGACTCTCAGTTGTGGACAGTTCCATCCGAAATGTCATCAAGCTCATGCACACAGACATCCATTCCCTTCTGGAATGATCAATAAATCATTACATCCATTCAATGATGGCTCTCCTCTTCCTGCGATTCATTTCCATGCTCAACCCAAGAGCATACGAACTAGCAGTAGTCAGTGAAGAGGAAATAAGAACAAGGGAAAAAAACGAACCAGGGGAAGAAGACGAAGAAGAGGCCCAAAATATCCCCCAAGGGATGTTTAAATTACATGAATAAAGAGCCACATGGCCTCCCTCCCAAGAAGCTCATGTAACCCCTTTTCTCCATAAAATAAATTACGGGTAAATAAAATAATAATAAAAATAATTATCCACACACTTCCTACTGCTTGCGTAACTATTTGGTTACCTTCCTTTTCAACCCAAACACAACACCAAGAATATAATCCTTAAGTTCTCTTCAGTGTCGACAAAGAGGTTGCAGTCCAAACATCAGATATACTGTAGATACCATTGAGAATTCATATAGCGCTACAGCCCTTCCATATCCAAGCATATTATGGTCTCACAGATGACTAGCTCTATGGATATAATTGTTATAAAAGGAGTATGTATCATGAATTAACTCGGTTATGATATCATAACCAAACATAACATAATATGCAACCAACATTTTATCTAAATGCATTCTACTATCAACAAAATTTATTACATATCAATTTAAATACTGAAATTTAACTGAGAGAATTCTTACCTCAATCCCCTTCAACATGTATGCATCAACATAAAATAAATGCATACCTGCCTAGTTTTTATCAACCTATTTGTTGTTATCTGACCAACTGATGTTTGTAGAAGCTCATAGACTTCCTCCTTCATCATTTTGATCACCATTCCTGCCACCCTCATGGGTTTTCACCTATATGGAAATCATAAGCAACAGAAACATCCACATCTTTAACCCTGTTATATCATTTTTCCCTGAATACATAATCCATCATTAGTCATACTCAATCATTATTTCATAATAATAGAATATTCTAGGTTCACAAGCCTGTTATATGCATATCCAAGCAAGTACATATGCAAAATTACACATCCATATGCACAAAGAATTTATTATCATCATGCCTACTAATGCATATGCATTTTAACTTCATTGCATACCTCATGCATTCTAGTGCATTTTTGTTTCGATTCACTTATTTATTTATCTATTTATATTGTAGATGGTTGTCCTTAAACTCCTTCACATCCTTGTTTCCTTGTGTTCTCCCATTCTGCTCATATGCACTATGGTTCCCTGGTCTGAACACTTTCCAAGTTCCACTTGGCCATTCTACAATCCAACCAATGTGTTCTATTTTCAGTAGCCTCTCCTAGGCAGTCATATCCAACTTTACCTTTATGAAACATTCCATCACCCTGGAATGAAGTAGCTCAAATATTCCATCACTCTACTACAATGTTCTTGAATCAAATACTATTACTCCTTAGTTTTCCATTAGGTTTCTTCATTAACCTTTCCTTGTGAAACCATACCTTTCACACTTAATATCACTCCCAATGGAAATCCATTTTCATTTAGTACCACTTTTCAAGTGAGAGAGAATTCCAATTTCTCATCCTTGGCATTCTGCTTCCACTGTGAACTCTAATATCAGACGTGGATTTCTTTCACTAAGTACTTTTAGAGAAGTATATAAGTCATATCTAACAAATCCTTCCCTAGAACTCCTATGCTTGACACATAGATATTATTCACACACCACCTCTTAAGTTCTTTGTTTTCTTCCACATCAAGTTTGCAACTGTCTACACATCTCTACCTTCAAGGCTATGGAGCCTTACTTTTCTTTTCTATGCCCATTATTGACATTATTCACCTGCTAGCTTCATGTCCTATGTGAGGATTCTTTCTTTTGTAGTACCTTATCCAACTTCTGTAAGATTTGTCATGCTTCCATGACTCTAATATATGATCTTGTTCTTGAATTGATGTTATGAACATAAATACATATAAATAAATGTTCATAACCTAATAATTAATTAGTAAATCGTTAGTAATAGTAATTAGTAATAATGAAAGGACATGTTCTCCAAAAGACATGTCTAGTGGTGAAAGGGCACCCCT
>ML811316.1:169437-228389 GCA_009831015.1 Picea engelmannii
ACAAATTGGAGTTGCCTGCATCTTCACGAGTACACCCAGTTTTCCATGTTTCATGCTTAAAGAAGGTTATAGGCGACAAGATCCCAGTTCAAACTATATTTCCAAAACTTGATGAGGAAGGAAAAATCATATTGGAGCTTGAAGCCATCACTGACACAAGAATTTGCTAGCTGAGGAATAGATCCATTTCAGAGTATCTCATTAAATGGAGGAAACTACCGACTAAAGATTCCACTTGGGAAGATGAGTCTTTTATACAAAAGCATCCATAGTTACTCAAGCGTCAATATCTCATTTTTTTGGGTTTAGTATGGTTGTAGGATTCTTTTTCTCTCTTTGATTTTATCTCCCCTGGTTGGTTATTCTTCCAACTATGTGGATTCTTTGTTGATTCCTCCTGTGTCACAAATGTATCCCATATTATGGTTATGTTTCCTGAGTCACATAATGTGTCATGCTTATGTTCAATGGAAAGTTTTAAACTTGTGTCGGCCATTTTGTAGTTAGCCTTCGACCTTGCAAGTCGACCTTCCCAAGTCAAGTCTCATAATCACAAGTATCGGTCTCTTTGTCCGATCTCTTCCAAATGTTTATCTTTCCACCACCCCTCGTGTTGGAAGATGGAGGATGCCTTAATTCCTTCCTTCCAGTGGATTTCCTCCCATCAACTTCGACACATCTAGAGTTATGTTTTGGTACCTTGGGGCTTGCAGTCATCAGTGGCAGGTTACCTCGCTATTCACAGTGGGAATACATCAATGTCCCCTACTTAATAGTTTCTACCAGGTGTTCGACACCAACTCATTTATTCACACTTTTTAGATAGTAACATGGTACTTTGACTCCCATCATCATTATTGGTGGGTTGTCTCGCATTTGTTAATGATATACATCAATGGCTAGTAATCAAACGATGTATCAGTCCGTTCGACCTCAGCTCATCTATTCACATAGTGTAGAATTGTACCACGATGAATCATTGTGAAGACTTCAGGTGAAGTACAAGAATCACCTATTTTATGCTCCTTCCCGACTCATATGGTGCCACCTCACAGACATTGGTACTTGTAGAGGATCATCTTGTTCATTCTCTTGGTTCTAGATATCCTATGTTCTTAATTTTGAGACATAGATCCATTGTGTACCTCTTTGTGGCTATGATCTGCTTTGACATGGATCCACTGTGTATTTTTTCGTGGCCATGCTTTCTAGTTCATATTTATCACATGGATCCACTATGTATTTTTCGTGGCCATGGAAATTAGTCATACTTTCATATGTACCATGGATCCATAGTGTATTTTCTTTGTTGATCATGATTTATCACTCATGAGCATGGGTATGCCTGACTTGGGAAACAAAACTCTTACTTGATCTTTGCTGACAGTTATTGATTTTTGAATCATTTGTTCAGGAACCTCTCTAGATACTTCAATGCATCCTCGCCTCTCAGATTTCATAATGTATTTTGGCCATCATTTTTCCATTCTGACCTCACACATTAGGGGGCATATGTTATAGCAAAAAATGTCACACTCATGCTTTTGTTCCATGGCCTAACCCTTTCCCAATGCTTTCTAGTCTTTTCCCTAAAAGTCACCTCCAAAATCATCTAAAAAACATGCTTTAAGAGCATATCTAGAGGCTTCCCTAGTGAAACATGCATAAATAGGTGCATTCCTCACTACAACCCACAGATGCCCTCATTTTTGGTGAAAAATAAAATAATTCCATGTTTTCGAGCAGGTTTTCCGGTTGGGCTCATTTCCCAATGACCCTTTCCCATACATTACAGAATCCAACTCCCCAAACCTCTTTTGGAAGATATAAAACAATCATTGAGGGCTAAGGAGGGGACACGTCCATTAGTGCAAAGTTATACTCCCAGCATCTAGCAAACCTCCTTTCCCTACATTCTTTGAGCAACATCCCCTTTAATTTGGAAACTCATTTTCCATAACTTCTTTCTCATTTATATGACTATAGGGTGTCTCCTTATCCCTATTTGATTCATTTAGAGAGGTCTTTATCAATTGAGTTGATGCTTGAATATTCCCGGAGGAACCTAGATAGTTGGCTTCAAGACGGTGCCTCAGGCAGAACAAGGTTGTAACTTACCTTTTCCACTTGTTGGTAATAAAATAGCTTGTTTTCCCCCAAATTTGTCTTTATTGTACATTTATTTGTATTCTTACTTCGCATCTGACATATTATATGCACATGTTCATAATCATATAACTAATTTTGTCGTAGCCCTAGTTTTGTATCTGTCTTGCAAGTTAATTCCAGCAAAAGATCATGAGCTCTTCTGTGAATTGGAGCAGGGATCGACATCAAACGGCAGAATAAGGTGCACCTTCTTTTCTCCTCTCTATCCCTACCTTCTCCTAAATAAAGTAGTTATTTTCTTTGATTTTTTTTTGTTTGTCGTTGTGGGGAGATAGTTATCTTTTTCACTTGGTCTTTCTCTACTCTGATTACAACCCACGATTACATGGGAAAAATCCCTTAATCAGTAGATTGCATATATCCTCCCAGAGTGGCCATTTTTATTTTGGTGAGGAGGATGATACACATGATTATCCATGTTGATTTGGCTAGTGATGAGCATTGATTTTTCAACATCGAGAATACATTCTCCCAGATTTGTCATGCACGGGGCTATGCTAACACTGATATGACTAAGGGAGAATGACTCATTCACTCACAGGGCTATGCTAGTGGTGAATGGACCAAGAATGTTTATGAAATCAGACAGACGTTCTCCCAGATTGATCATGCATGGGGCTATGCTAGTGTTGATATGACGAAGGGAGAATGACTCATTCTCTCACAAGGCTTTGTTAGTGGTGAATGACCCAAGTATGTTGATGTTCTCCAAGTCTGGGAAGATATTCTTCCTAGATTGGTCATGCATGGGGCTATGCTAGTATTTATATGACCAAAGGAGAATGATTCACTCATCCACAAGGCTTTTCTAGTGGTGAGTGGACCAGATAAGCATCAGGAAGACATTATCCCAGATTGGTCTTGCATGGGGATATGCTAGTGATCATATGACCAAGGGTAATGATTCATTCACTCATGGGTCTCTATTAGTGGTGAATGGCCTAGGTGTAGTCCTTCTCCTGTCAATGAGTGGATGGAATCAAGATGCTATCACATGCATATTTCGGGATGGAATGCATGTGCGGAGATGGCACATCAACATGGCTCATGAAGACAACATTTCTATGACAGAAGAAATCCAAGTATGGAGAATTCCTTCCCTCATTG
Source organism: Picea engelmannii (assembly GCA_009831015.1). Lineage (NCBI taxonomy): Eukaryota > Viridiplantae > Streptophyta > Pinopsida > Pinales > Pinaceae > Picea > Picea engelmannii. Next base: position 172,714 of record ML811316.1, read on the forward strand.
AGAGGGAGTGTTGGATATTTGCAACTTTGGGCAGTCATTCTCCAAAAGAAAGTACAAAATACCCATCTATACCATTACAAGAAGCTCTGGGAAGAAGTTGAAGACCCAGGAAGAGAAATTAACCACACAAAATATTAATAAATAAATTGAAGACCCAGATATAAGAAGTCGGGCCCAGACTGACGCCCAAATTAGTATAAATACAGGACTGATGCATTTCATTTGGATAGTCAGAAAACTCCTTTTGCAGTGCACACAAGGCAGTTGCAGCTGCAGTTTTTGGCTATTTCACTATATCTTGGTTATGGTTGTCTTGGAGAGTGATCCACACTTGGAGAAGCTCTTTCTTGGTTATTATTGGTCATCTTATTGAGGTGCTAGGTCTTGGTGATGCTAGCCTTGGGGAGGATATTCTTTGTATGGTATTTTGGCTATTGATGTAGATGTATTGGTAATATCTTGAACTGAATTCTTCTAGACAATTTTCAGTGTAGAATTCTATGATAACTAATGTATGAAAGTGAATCTTGTTATTAATCATAAGGAAATAACTAGAATCATATTAAACACCAACATTAATTAATTAATACATTAATTAACATTTCAATTAATTAATATATTAATATTTTTGTATTGATTAATAATTTGTTAATTAATGTATTAATTAGCAATGCATTAATGTAATAATGTAATAATAGTGTATTAATGTATTAATAATATACTAACAATGTATTAATTAATAATGTATATATTTAACAATGTATTAATTAATGTATTGATACTTTAATTTAGACATTATATTAATACATTAATTAACTTTCAATTAATTAATATATTAATAGTTTTTTTATTAATTAACAATGTGTTAATAATGTATTAATTAATAATGTATACTTTAAACAATGCATTAATACTTTAATATAATAATGTAATACTTTAATATATTTTTACTAATTTAATACTTTTTAATGTATGAATGTTTTATTAATGTATTATTGTAATATATTATTAATGGTTAAGAACATGTGTTTCTTCATAAGAGATCATAAGTTCAAATCCAAAAGGATAGGATATGTATACTTCCATGACCTTAAAAATAAATTATTATCATTATTGTTGTTGTTATTATTATATTGCTACTTTAATATTGTATTAATGTTTAATTAATGTATTGTATTAATAACATTAATTAACTAATACATTACTAATTAATATTTTACATTAATACATTATTTAATATATATACATTAAATAAATAAATAAATAAATTCTATATTAATTTATTATTCTTCCACTATACATGTTTTTTTCAACTAATCACAACAACTTTATAAAATGGTTGTTGTTAATATTAAACTATACCATCAACAATACATTATTTGTATTGTATACATTCTAAGATTTCAAATTTACATCTAATAAAAACTAGTATAATCAAATCTTGCTTCTATACTTTAACATAAATATAGATTAAAAAGTTTAATTTTTTTTATTTAATTTTAAAAAAACCATATACAGTTAATCGGATTAAACGACATTGTGTCGACATAATTCGCTCATAAATGATAGTCGACCTAAAATTTAGCAAAGCGTAATAATAAAAAGTAATTTGAAAACACTGAAAACAGAGTCAAAAGCGAAAGCGATGATTCCGTTCTCGTCAAAGGAAATTGACCCAAACACTTGAGTAAAGCATATATATATATATATATATATATATATATATATATATATATATATATTCTTAAATGCCTCTTGTTTGAATTAATAGCATCTATTATATGAAGACATCTAGCTATTATTATTTTATTTTTTACCAAGCTGTATATCGATTTTTTTTATTTTGTTTTAAGGAAAGTTAATAATCATTAAAGATTTTTATTTTTTTATTTTAATAATTAAATTAAAAAATATATTAATAAAAAATTAAAATGTATATATTTTTATAAACTTTTATATATATAAGAATTTTTTATAATGTAGTAATGTAGTAAATTCAGAAAATTTATAGGCAATATAGTAAACTTGAATTGGGGTGGTTAAATTGTTTAAAGATCATGAGATTTTGTTTTGGATGAAAAATTAATACTTCATGAGGTCTATCTTCATTCCACATCGCGCTAAATATTTTCAATGATCTTGTAACTCTAAACTAAAGCTTAATGTCCACCTACAATAATAATAAATATGTGACCACAACTTTTCCAAAGAAAAATGGAAGAGGAAGAAAAATCAGTGACAAACAAAAAAGATGGGAGAAAAACAATTTTTCTTTACAACCACTAAAACTACACCCAATTGCCATGAAAAAATTCTAATAATATATAAATAGTAAACTTTAATATGATTAGTGAAAAGTATTAATATAAAAATTACAACAAATGTATGAAATTATTACACTAAATGCACATAAATTGTTAAACTATATATATTTAATAAAAACAAAATAATTAAAAAAAGGAAAAAAACTTGTGTTTGGGATGATATGGAACTAAAATTAAATGTAGATATTTTCAAAATTTTATTAATAATAAGAATTTTTTTTGTCTATTTATTTCCTCATTGTTTTGTGATTATTTTCATTCTTCATTTCATATAAAGTTAATAAATTTGCACAATTATAATATTTTATGCATAACAATTTTATGAATTGATATAAATTTGAATAATAAAGAAAACAAAATTATTATTTTCACATTCAAATATCACAATTTAATACTTTAAATATGGTGATTGGATTTTATTTTATTAAAAACTATCACAATTGAATACTTTACTTATGGTAATTAGAGTTTGTTTTATTAAAAAATATATAGCTCAAAATTTTTTACATGAAAATGTGTCATATTTATCAATTTTTAATTACAATTGTAATTAGTTATGTCATGTTGATTGGATTTTATTTTATTAAAAAAACTTTAGTTAAGGAAAATGTTTAAGACAAATCACAATTTCTTAGATTGGTTTTATTTTATTAAAAAACATGTTAATACTTAACTTATGGTGATTGGATTTTATTTTATTAAAAAAATATAGTTGAAGAAAATTTGCATAAAAATGTTACATTTATCAATTTTGAATTACAATTGTAATTACATATATTATGGTGATTGGATTTCTTGTTAATCCACCCTACAAGATACAATCTAAAAATACAATCTACAAGATATAGTCTACAATCTACACTCATACAATCTACAATCTCATAGAGTAGACTATGTGTATAGGAGTAGTGTCAAGTGTTGTTAGATGAGACTACGTGGAGCCTATCCAATAGTTTGGAGTTGGTGAAGTGTCATATAAATTATAATTTTACAATTTATAAAAAATATTTATAAAATATGATATTAAAATATATTTTATAAAAGAAAATTATTATTATTATTTATTTGATCTGTGACATCCCCAACGTCTTGGCTTGATCAGAAAACAACATTGATTTGGCACAGTCATACTCTATTTCCTTCCCAATAGGTGGGCTTAGAGAAACAAGACACCATGCGAACGATATTTCAATTGTTCATACATGACTCATGATGACCCCTCATAGTCAATAGATTGTTGTTTTCCATACTTTCATTGCAACAAATGTGTCATGAAAGGAAGCATAGCTTGAACCAACACTATTAGAACCTCCTAATATTTTCTAGATATATTGAATAGATTCTTTAGTGTGATCTATAGATTAATGTTTATGATGAAGCACCCATCAATATTGGTGGTATCTTTTTGAATTTTTTATGTATTGTGGGATGGGAGAACATTTTCTTATGGTTTATCATGAATATGTATAATTGTAATTATTATTTTTCTTTAAGGATTAGGGGAGTCCAAAGAGGGTCTCTTGAGAGACTATACGTGTTAGGTTTTATACTATAGATGGGGTCCTTTTACGCATATATGCAATGTTGAAAAGCATATAAAGAATGCGGTTTTATTTTATATAAATGAAATTACAAATTTTGTCCTTGAAAAAAACATATGGACTCCTAAGAAATAAGTATAAACCAAACATGATGACCAATACATGGAACTTGGAAGCTAGATTGTACATGTATAGTCACCCTACCTCAATGTAAGGATACTAGAATTAGGAGCATACAATATTCAACCCTTATAAATGAGAATCCCATGGTTTTCTAGATGATATCCTACAGAAACACAACATCGTATGCTCAAATAAATTACATTATTCATATCATTATGGGTAATAAAGTAGGAGAATACATTCAACCCTTATAAATGAGAATGTCATAGTTCATATTACATGGGTAATCAGGTAGTACAAATAAGGGTACATTCGAGCCTCCTTAGTTGGTGCCATAAGATATTGGGTCAAGTACTACTTTTCAACCTCACACATATATTAGAGAGCTATAGTAGAAGGAAACCCTTTTTTTGTAGGAAATCTAAAAACACTAACCCTTGGGAAAGGAGCAAAACATAAACAAAGCAAAAGAGCTATAGTGTCACACAACCCTACTTCTTGCATTCTAATTGCAACATTGCTACACAAATTTTTCTTGTTAAAAATTTGGAAATGTTTTCACTGCAGTATTCTTCAAGTTGAACTATAAATTTGCAGAAGTAAGAAAAAAAAGAGTATAGCGGTCTCGTTGGCACCCTTATTTGGGACCTATTCCCTTGGGTTCCTCTATTCGTCCCAATCACTGTGGTACCTATCATTTTTAATCCCTTCTTTCCTCAGTGGACCCAACCTCCTTTTCGACACCCTTATTTTGTACCTGTCCTATTGGATTTCTCTCTTCACCTTGATCATTGTGGTACCTATCACTTATAAGAATTTTTGTTTCTACGGACCCACTCACCCTTCCCAACACACTTATTTGACACCTATCCCATTGCATTCCTCTTTTTTCCCTGATCGTCGTGATATCTATCATTTCTCCATCCTTTTTCCATGGACCCACTTCCCCTCCCCAACACCCCTCATTCCCAAATGGCCAACACCCACAACCACGAACTCCTTCACCCGTAAGATGAATCCAAACAACACACGGAGGACATCCATACAATGACTTATGACCTTTCTTCCACCAGTTCCAAATTGGCAACCTGTTGGCTGCAAGATTTTCATGTCGATTTTAATGATGTTTAAAACATAGTTTTAATGGAATAAAATTTTGTATAGCCACCTCTTTATGTCTGCAAAGACTTCAATTATTATTTTGTTTTGAAAAAATTTCTTGATTAGCTATGTGTTTGATTTCATTTATTTTGTTAAATCTATCTCTTTTTCTTGTTCAATTTCATGATTGTTTAAGCATGAAATTGAAACAAACTTAGTTTGAACACATCATACAAATTTTAAAGTTTCTCTATGTGAAATTGGATGAGTACCTAGAGAACCTAATGATCTTAAGAACCTTAGAGGGTATTGAGCTTATCATTTTTTGAATGGTGTCTTTACCATTAGCATACGATTTGGTTACCTTTGGGGCGTGCCTTAGTCGTTTTATACATTTGGAGTGTTAATTATCACCTAGCACCTCCACAATCGTTCATAAAACTCAAACTTTGATATAACTTGAAATATGGACGTCATCCCATATTGTCATATCACAGTCTAATCGTTGTTGTACAGGATTGTCATCCATGCTCTGAAACAATTACTCCTTCGTCTTGCTACCTTAAGATCACATTCATTGCCTTGGTGGTGGTGCTTCATTTTTGGGTTAAGTTGTCAATAGAGGAGGTGGTTTTCAATTACACTTGTCCTCCAGTTTAGGATTCACTCAACAACCTAAGTGGTGGCTTTCTCCCCAAGCCTTAGTTATCGGGTCACCTCCGAAAATGCAAAGCTTATCCTTCATATCAAGTGGTTTCAAACATACATCCCTCTTCGCTACTCCTGTTGGTATATCATGACCAAACCCATGGCCCCTGTGGTGAGGATAGAGCCAAATGGCTCACAAGCCTTTATCTCCCACGATGACGTTCTATATGATCTTGTGAGCTTTGGGTGGGTTAATTTTATATGGCCCTTGGAAGGTTTTAACGTCGAAATCACTCAATCTTTTGCATGGACCTTTGATGGCACTAGGGCCAAAATAGGCGATTTGCTGTTGGAAGTTAGTGAGGATTCGATTGCAGAAGCCACAGGATTTCCCCAAGAAGGAGCTCACTGGTTCAATAATATCAAATTCGAAGGAATCCCTTAGCACCTGCTAATGTTTTCCAAGAGGTCACACTACAATGTCAAAGGTACACCAATAGTTTTATTTAAACCTCAATGGCACGGTTTACTGTTGATACTCAAGCAATTTGTCACCTGTGAGGGACGATATGGACTAGTTTTTCTGTTTCATATTCGTTTGCTAATTGTTTTCCTAGGGTTTGGTTTAAATATGTCGTTCTACCTGCTTAAAAGCCTTCAAAAAATGGCTAGATTTTACCATAGGCAAAACCTTAATGCTCAGTCCATTTTATTTCATCATGGCCTGATTCGAATTTTGGTCATTTCCCAATTATCAAAGGTTGGGGATAATTGGCAATATTTCATGGATAGGAATGGGTTCGCTCCACCTAAAACCGTAATCGAATCACCTCTGCATTTTGATGGGCCCACCAGCCCTTACCTATCCGCTCCTTCTCTGAGAGACCTTCATGTCGACTTGCAAGGAACCCTATGTCAATTACCAAAACCTTTGTTGATTTTCATAAATTGTCTAGAGGAACACACCAAGGGCATGATTTTGTTCCTAAAAAATCCTTAGAAGATGTGTTGGATAATTTGAAGGGAAAGATTCTTGTTGTTCCTTGTCCTGGGCAAGATATGGTTGGTTTAAATGAAATTAAAACCAAGAAACAGGGACGAATTAAAACACAGAGGGTTCTCGATATTGATTTAAAAAAAAAAAATGCGGTCGACTCCTTTCCAAAATGTTGAGGAATCGACATCACAATTGTGAAAAACCTATCCCTATTATTGATGTTGATGACCAGATTTATGTTGATGATATCAGCGTTGATGCACCCCAATATGATTTAGTATCAAATTTTCCTCCTTTATTAAAGGAACAACAAGGTTTCTAAGGTATTCAGTATGATCTCAACAGGATCATGGAATAGGGAAAATCTCCCACCACAGATCAGACTCGTCCATTACAAATTTGAGAACTGGTGTATTGTGAGAACTGTTTTGATTGGATCAAAAGATACTATCGAGATATTCCTTACCTACATGTGCAGTTGAATCAAGTGATCACTCATAACTCAGTTCTTGAAAGGGAAAATAATGATCTTGTTGAAACAGTTTTTAAAGTTTTTTATCTCTAAGACTAAAACTTTTCTTTTTCATAGTTCGGTTTTTCATAAAGCATAACCCTTGCTATCATTTCCAAAATCCCGGTACCAAAGTCCTGACAAGATTTATTCTTTAAATAATCAAATGGAAAAAACCAAAAGTGTTTTAAAAGTCCCGGCACGCATTCTGTAAAGTTATTTTTAATCAAGGTAATTTAAACCCTAAAGGAGTTGATTAACATTTTTTAAAACCTTTCGGGATTTGGGTCTACTCGAAACCATATATTTTCCATACATATTGAATCATGAAATCATGATCCCTGATTTCCCGAAAGAATGGAAGTTAGTTTTTTAATCCTAATTAATTAAGTTACTAATACGAAAGTTACGGCCTAACCTAATCTCATCATGATTTCACAATTTTGGGAATCAGGGTTTAGCGATGACATACCTCATGTATTCACGATCCCCAAAACCCCAAAACGCGAAGTCTCGAATCATAATCAACGTTTAAACTAAACTAACTATGTTTTAAAAACACGATTAACGGTAATTAAACTTCTTAGGTTTTTTCTTATTTTTGGTACAGTTGAATGAAATCTTTCAAATTTTGAATCTGGGATTGCCAAAATATGGCCACATTAATAATGGATAACTAATGACTCAAGTGAAACTAATGCATATCTCAGAAATATTCACTACATTTAAGGTATTAAGTTCTTGTCGGTTGCGTCAGTACTTTCACCATTAAATGAGTTAAAAGAGAATTAAAGGTATGTGTTTCGTAGCTTATCCTAGTTCATGCTAACAAGTGTAAGACACATTCAACTAAACTCATACACCTCTCTTATGTGATAGGTTTTCATTCTGATACGAAAGTCATGGCACCAAATAAATCACCTAAGAAGAGTGAAGATACAACTAAGATTTGCAGTCCAGAGGCAGATATCATATTCGACACAACACCACATGCTATCGACTCAATCAAATCCTGGAGACAAATCTATGAAATTCTGGACTATGAAATAAAAAATTCCCCAAATGATTCTGAGAATCACCTTCAGGACATAGTTGAATCCGAGCTTCACAAGATTGCAGCACGCCCATGGCTCATGGCGTACAATGACATGATCAGTTGGGCTCTAGAGAAGGTTGATATTCCGACGAGAAGTATTCTAAATGATCAGTCGGTCATTATCGGCTCATTCAGACCTGCACGTATCCAAGTAATGTACAATATTACAATGTCGAGTTTATAGTTGAATTTCAAAGGAAGGAGTGTACTGAGGCAGTCCGAACTTATCCTGATTTAATCAAAGGATGGTGGAGATGTCCATCAAAATTTAGGGCCGACACTCACGGAAATTATGCCACCACGTCTTTGAATGAATACATGGTTTATGTAGCCATGATGTTGTGCAGACTCTTTGGAAAAAAGAACCCCTGTCATTTTCCTGCGGATTGGGTACCCTTTTTAGAGGAGGCATCAGAAGGATATAGTTTCAACTAGATCAATATTTTATCCGATAACTTGGCCAAAGAGGTTTCAAATTACAAAGCCGCAAAAGCCCAAGGTCAACCAGTGGCCTTGTACATGTCAGCATACATAATGGATGCCATTTGTTTTTTGACTCCGTTCCCTCTGATGAATTGGAACTAGAACATAACCTGCCCCCAACCCATTCACGAGTATCATTCAAAGCTGTGGGAAGAAAACACAAAAAATTCATTTTATGAGGTTTGTCATTTCATAATAATACCAATGCATAAAATGCTTCATGGCTGTGACCCTCCTCACATCTCTGAGACAGTCTCAGAAAACCTCAGGGCAATAGCCGACTGGTTCATCGAAGAAAGTTTCTCCTACATCAGGGTTTATGGGTGCTCAGTCCCTCCTCGTGCACTTCCAAAATTTCTCCTAGACAGACTGGTATTGAGGGAGGTAACACACCAAATAGTGAAAGGCAGTATCGGAATAGAGCTTAAGGCGACTCAAAAGAAATCCTTGCCAATCTTCCTTGTGCATATTAGGAAATTTTCATTACTAAACTTGGGCCATGCCAAGGTGGAAGCAGAAGTGCTCAAAGAAATTAAAATGTTAATATTGAGCACAAAAAGAATGACCCTTATCAACTTCTGAATAAACACCTGATACACTGCGGTATGAAAGCTTATGAACACGAAAGGTTCTCTTATGATGATATGTTCAAAGAGGTCAAAACTTATGAGGAAGTATTAAATAGAGTATGGGCATTACCACCGGACTTACAAACTGGCTTTATGACCTTCCAAAGCCATAGGCGAAGTTGTTTATCGAAGATATTGCAAGGTCAATACACGATTCCCCCTCCAGAGCAGGAAGGACCTCCCCCAGGTTTTGAATCAGATGCACAAGATAAAGAAAATACAAAGGAAAGTTTGAAGGAGACTGAAATTCCTTCACTAAGATAGAAGTTCTACAAATCAAGAAATCAGAGTTAGGGAAAGGAAAGGAGTTGGAAACATCTCCAGAAGTCCCTGAGAATTTTCCCAAAAAAATAGGAGGAACGGTATCGACGAAGCTTGGAAACCCTATTACTTCTTTGACCCCATTGTAGTCTACCTATGGAAACCCCCAAGAGGGAGCTCTATATGTTAGTGATCTTGAACCTATTTCTAGAGATGAAATTCCTTCATCCGATTATTTTTTCAGTAAAAATACATGGGCTATCTTGAAACAGGAAATGCATCTAAGAGGAGACACGATGATAAAAAAGCATAAGATCATCGTAGATGGACAAAATCTTGGAGAGGGGGAATTCACTACAGAAATAGCAGGCACAATGGGAGCCTTCACATCAGCAAATTTACTCTCTGTAAGCAATTTGAGGATTTGGTTACAACAGAAAGAACAAATGATAACCCATCTACAAAGTCAATTAAGGGAGACTAAAAGAAATACCAGGACAACATGAAAGCGCTATTCAATCGTAAGGCCAAAGATGAAGATTTTCTCCCCGGAGATTTGGTTTTAAAATGGGATGCTAGGAAGGAAGACTTGGTAAAACATGCTAAATTCGATCACATCTATTACAGACCGTTCAAGGTTACATCTCCTGAAGGAAAAAAATTGTTTCTGTTAGAGAATTTGGACGGTAAAATCCTCAATTCCCCTGTCAATGGGCGTTATTTAAAACACTATACGAAATAATTGGTTTCCAAAATTCCCACTGTATACACTGGTTTGTGTTTTCTTTTTTATTTCATAATTTTCTTTGGTAAGTCTACTTTCGTCAAAAATAAAATAGGTCAATGTTTTTCTAGAAGTAGGAATACGAAATTTTCAATGCATTCAATTCTTTTAAAGCCCTGATACTTTTCATATTGTTCCCTTACAGGATCCTGGCTTGCAGCCCAAACAAGTAAAAGGAGAAAATAGACGGCCATATATCGGAAGATAAATTCGCCGAAAATAGGTGATAGAAAATATTTTCTGTTATTTCAAAAGAGAACGAAAAGGGTAAGGCAAAGGTGCGAATTCCAGAGAAGTCTATTTTTCAAACAAAGGTCTCTAAAGTACAGTGATGGTCTTGTAAGTGTGATATGTCACTAAAATAACGAGTTCTTACTTTGGGTCCTAAGAATTTCACCTAGATAAAAATAAGAGGTAATTAAAATAAGCAGAGAGAGTAAAGCGTCTCCAAGAAAGGGTTCCAAGAGTTGGGTTTAATCCATGACCCCTATTTTTTGATTTCCAGGTCATTCTCCATTGCCCCTTTCTACCCTCAGTTTTGCCTTCTTAAAAAACCAAGCATCTTTCTGGGTTTCCCACAGAGGGAGAAGAGATTACGTCTTAGCTTTGGAAGTTGGAAAACAGATCTTAAAAGGTAAGCCAGTCCTCATAACTCCTCACTCTCCGACTAAACAAAGTTATGAGTAGGATGATCTTGACTCTCCTAGGTTTTTTAACAGTTTTCTAAGGATTGAGGCTTGCTCGAAGGAAGGCCCTTGGAAGTAATCTTTCCCATTTTCCCTGCAGGTTAAGGTGCTTTGAAAGTTAAGAGAAGGTTGGTTCAGGGTAATCAAAGCAAGTTGACAGACCTCCACTGCAAATTTTACACAGGTATCATCCCTGGTATACTTGGTACCACTGATTTCCCCCACATCGTGTTCAAAAAGTAAAATATAAGACAGATGGTGAAAGGAAATTCATGTTTGATTGCCCCCATCTAGTCCAAAAAGATGATGAAAGGAAATTCATAAATGTTTTCCCTCATCTCAACATTTAAATGCATAATTATGATTCGAAGTGGTGAAAGAAAATTCAGTAAAAAGGGACAGATAACTTCACCGGGGTACTGAACAAGCTCGCTGGCAGTGAAACAATATCTGAGGTATCTATAAGGCTGTCATATGTAAATTTTACTCTACTCTGGTTACCAGCCTTTTCGAAACCGGATCTGCATCCCAAGTTCAGATAGGGCTCCCCGATTAAAAGCATGAAATTTACGTCATTTGATGCAAGTCAAAAGTCGAAAGATCTGTTGGATTTCCTGGGATTGTTTTGATCATCTTAAAGCAGACCTAAATTTAGTAGTGAGAAGGAGAAGATCATGAATGGGGTTGCAGCAGAGTTTACAATGCATGGGAGTTTTGAAAATCTTTTCAGAAGTAAAGATGAAATCTCTTTTTCCCTCTGTATCCCCTTCCTAAGCAAGTTCCGCAGAAAGAAGCCTTTGACTCCATTTACCCAATAAAGGCACTAAGTCTACTCATTCTCCTCGTCCCACAAGGAGACGAGGTCCCCAATTGGAGCCTATGTTGAAACCATTTTTAAAGTTTTTTATCTCTAAGACTAAAACTTTCCTTTTTTCGGATTTCGGATTTTCATAAAGCATAACCCTTGCTATCATTTCCAAAAGCCCGATACCGAAGTCCTGACAAGCTTTATTCTTTAAATAATCAAAGGCAAAAAACCAAAAGTGTTTTAAAAGTCCCGACGCGCATTCTGTAAAGTTATTTTTAATCAAAGTAATTTAAACCCTAAAGGAGTTGATTAACATTTTTTAAAACCTTTTGGGATTCGGGTCTACTCGAAACCATATGTTTTCCATACATATTGAATCACAAAATCCCTATCCCCGATTTCCCTAAAGAATGTAAGTTAGTTTTTTAATCTTGATTAATTAAGTTACTAATACGAAAGTTACGGCCTAACCTAATCTCATTGTGATTTCACAATTTTGGGAATCGGGGTTTAGCGATGACATACCTCATGTATTCACGATCCCCGAAACCCGAAACATGAAGTCTCAAATCATAATCAGCGTTTAAACTGAAATAAATATGTTTTAAAAACATGATTGACGGTAATTAAACTTCTTAGGTTTTTTCTTATTTTCGGTACCGTTGAATGAAATCTTTTGAATTTTGAATATGGGATTGCCAAAATACAGCCACATTAATAACGGATAACTGATGACTCATGTGACACTAATGCATGTCTCAGAAATATTCACTGCATTTAAGGTATTAAGTTCTTGTCGGCTGCATCAGTACCTTCACCATTAAATGAGTTAAAAGAGAATTAAAGGTCTGTGTTTTGTAACTTATCTTGGTTCATGCTATCAGGTGTAAGACGCATTCAGTTAAACTCATACACCTCTCTTATGTGACAAGTTTTCATTTTGATACAAAATTCATGGCACCAAATAAAGTGCCTAAGAAGAGTGAAGATACAACTGAGATTTGCAGTCCAGAGGCAGATATCATATCCGACACAACACCACATGCTATCAACTCAATCAAATCCTGGAGAAAAATCTATGAAATTTTTTACTATGAAATAAAAAATTCCCCAAATGATTCCGAGAATCACCTTTGGGACATAGCCGAATCCGAGCTTCACAATATTGCAGCATGCCCACGGCTCGTGGCATACAATGACATGATCAGTCGGGCTCTAGAGAAGGTTGATATTCTGATGAGAAGTATTCTAAACGATCAATCGATCATTATTGGCTCATTCAAACTTGAACATATCCAAGTAATGTAAAAACTCTCACCCAATCCTAAATATATTTACAATGCCGAGTTTATAGTTGAATTTCAAAGGAAGGAGTGTACTGAGGAAGACCGAACTTATCCCGATTTAATCAAAGGATGGTGGAGATGTCCATCAAAATTTAGGGCCGACACTCACGGAAATTATGCCACCGCATCTTTGAATGAATACATGGTTTATGTAGCCATGATGTTGTGCGGACTCTTTGGCAAAAAGAACCCCTGTCATTTTCTCGCGGATTGGGTACCCTTTTTAGAGGATGCATTAGAAGGATATAGTTTCAACTGGAGCAAGATTGTATCCGATAACTTGGCCAAAGAGGTTTCAAATTACAAAGCCGCAAAAGCCCAAGGTCAACCAGTGGCCTTTTACATGTTGGCATACATAATGGACGCCATTTTTTTTTTACTCCATTCCCTCTGATGAATTGTAACTGGAACATAACTTGCCCCCAACCCATTCACGAGTATCATTCAGAGCTGTGGGAAGAAAACGCAAAAAATTCATTTTACAAGGTTTGTCATTTCGTAATAATACCAATGCATAAAATGATTCATGGTTGTGACCCTCCTCGTATCTCTGAGACAGTCTAAAAAAACCTCAGGGCAATAGCCGACTGGTTCATCGAATAAAGTTTCTTTTACATCAGGGTTTATGGGTGCTCAGTCCCTCCTCATGCACTTCCAAAATTTCTCCCAGACAGAATGGTATTGAAGGACGTAGCACACCAAATATTGAAAGCATGACCCTTATCAACTTGTGAAAAAACACCTGATACATTGCGGTATGAAAACTTATGAACACGAAAGGTCCACTTATGATGATATGTTCAAAGAGGTCAAAACTTATGAGGAAGTATTAAATAGAGTATGGGCATTACCACCGGACTTACAGACTGGTTTTATGACCTTCCAAAGCCATAAGAGAAGTTGTTTACCGAATATATTGCAAGGTCAATACATGATTCCCCCTCCAGAGCAGGAAGGACGTCCCCCAGGTTTTGAATTAGATGCACAGGATAAAGCAAATACAAAGGAAAGTTTGAAGGAGACTGAAATGCCGTCACTAATAATAGAAGTTCTACAAATCAAGAGCTCAGAGTTAGGGAAAGGAAAGGAGTTGGAAACATCTCCAGAAGTCCCTGAGAATTTTCCCGAATAAATAGGAGGAACGGTATCGACGAAGCTTGGAAGCCCTAATACTTCTTTGACCCCATTGCAGTCTACCTATGGAAACCCCCAAGAGGGAGCTCTATGTGTTAGTGATCTTGAACCTATTTCTAGAGACGGAATTCCTTCATTCGATTATTTTTTCAGTAAAAAGAGAAGGGCTATCTTGAAACAGGAAATGCATCTAAGAGGAGACACGATGATAAAAAGCAAAAGATCATCATAGATGGACAAAATCTTGGGGAGGGGGAATTCGCTACAGAAATAGCAGGCACAATGGGAGCCTTCGCATTAGAAAATTTACACTCTGTAAGCAATTTGAGGATTAGGTTACGACATAAAGACCAAATGATAGCCCAGCTACAAAGTCAATTAAGGGAGACTAAAATAAGTATCAGTTTGGAAATAAACAAAGGGCTAGAATGAGCCAGAACCAGTGACATACAGGAGATTCAAATACTAAGAACACGCTTAAATGAAGCGAACATGAAGATACAAGCCATTCAAACACAGGTCCTACATCAGGAAGAAATGAATAAACAATTACAGAACAAGATGAGTTCAATCCAAAATCAAGTGGTAGAGATGGAAACTTTCCAAGCCCAGGCATTGGAAATACATGAAAAAATAGAAAAAGATGAACAGGGATTGATTTCTAAGCTAGAAATTATCCAGACTTACTTTCAGGAGACAAGCAAATTCTTCGACAGTATCCTCTTAAAGGAGAGGGAAGCAAAAGTAGCTAGAAACACTTTTCAAAAGGAAGTGACTCTTTCAACAAAAGAGAAGATTGGAAAGACTCAAAAGTTATATGTTTCAGAGAAGATCAAAGGGGATATAATACTCAAGGTTTCGGAGGCAATCCTTGCCGAAAACAAGAGAATAACCAAAGAGGTTAACGATGATTTCCAAGCAATTTTCGATCTTCTAGATAAGGCTTTGTTGAACATTGGAAGAGACAACTATCCTGGGTTATTGGGACAAATCAACATTGGAAGGCATCAATTAAATTTCAAGGAGAATCTGGATGAAATTCAAATAGAAATCTCACAGATAAAGGTAATTGATGTTACACAGATTAACAGGTGGATGGTGAAGCCGAATTTAAAGTTACAAACTATTGAGTTTACATGAAAGATAGTTGATGACCGTCTACCAGGACTATAGAGAAAATTCTTCCTATTTGAGGTGAAAGATATTCCAGAGGATCCTAGGGAATTGGTGCAGCTCCTGGGAAAATGTATTGATTGTCTCAAAATAGAAGGAGTTTCATCAACAAAGAAATAAAGTATTATTTTCAAAATTTCATCATCGAATTTAATCAAAGAAGATAAAGATAGAAATATAAATGGTTTAGTATTTCACATTCATGTAACTGTTAGTCTTCGGAAGTTAGTTAATCACCAACAGAAAAAAAATTTGGTGATCATGTATAAATATAATTTCACAAGACTGAGAAAGGGATTTTTGTTTTTTGGGAGCCAATTGTATTAGAAGTTTTCCGATTTACAGTGATATAGATAATGCAGAAGAGATTTTGAATTCTGTCAACTTGAAGCTGTGTTCCTTTACTCTATTTTCAATATCTTTCAACATCTTTCTTTTCATGTCTTTCTAATGAATCATCAGCTATAGTTTGACTCAAACTTATATTGTAGTTTGAATTTATTTGATTATCTAATCATCTACAATTTTTCCTCTGTGATTGCTATCAACAGTTTCAGGACCTGTAGATCATTTGGATGGTTATATTTTATACTTCATTAGAAATCTCATTTTTCTCTCCTTCTTCTGTTATGATATGAGATTATTTCATGATTAAAGCCTCATATTTTTCGACAACGTTACTTTGTTATTATTTTACTATTCTCAAATTATTTCAAGTATAGGAAATTACCTCTGCTGTTATTGTGTTATTATTTTGAGTTCCAAAACTCCTTTTCTATTTCATCCCTCAAAGTTGAAACAACAAATCTTTAAACATTTTATAATTCAATAAAATTTTACTCCCCATGACTGTCCCAAATAATAGAAAGCCTAACATAGAACCTGGACTTCAAGATCAAACTAGCATTGCTTTGAACTTATTTAACACTATCCTGCAAATAGCAACTACCCGGGTCGAATTAGAACGCTAATGGGTAGTTATCGAGAGAGATATCAACATCCAGGAACAATGGGAAGCTAGACAGAGATAGTTGAGAAACCAACTCTGATTTACCTTTCACAATTGATTATTACCCCTTAATTCTCTTTATCTTTTCGGATGCCTTGACGATATACTTTAGATCCTTAAAGTATAAACTCAATAACAACAGATCTCATGGATTTAATTCTATCGAATTTACACAAGGCCAATAAGCATTTCAAGAGATCAGGAAATGTGGTTATTAAAAACACCACCAGTTTCAATGTCATTATAAAATTAAATTTGTATGATGTTTCTCTTTCAAATTTTTAATTGGTAAATAGTTTTCTTGTAATTTACAATTGGATTTTGTTTGAATAATAAATGAATTCGTTTTGATTTTGTTTTTATTTAGACCAGTTATTAAATCGAAGATTCTACAGCTTGTATTTTAAATTATTTATTTGATTATTGTCTAATTTAGATTTCGTTTTCCTTGTCTCAGGTGAACAACAGGTCAATGTGCTATGATTAGTGGAATGAGTCATAGGTTGAGCGTATAATGGACTTGTAATTTTCATTTTTGAAAAACAATGTTTAATGATGTAACTATTTTGGATTGTAAGACTTCAACATAATTATCGTTTTTGTTATTTTGTTTTAGTAAAAGATTATTTAAAAAGATTTGTCTCTACCTTGCATGATATGAGGAACAGATTGGGAACTTGTTTAAATAGCACTGCTTTCCCGGTGATAGGGGAAATTCCTCCTGGACCATATGATGGACTTATTTTTTTGAAACTATATGGGATACAATTTACTCTGTTTCTTTCGTCCTTTTGTAGACTGTGCAATGTTTTTATTGTCTTCTCATGTAATTTCGGGATGTGAAATGTTATTTGTATAGAACTAGCTTTAGTCTGTTCTGCATATAATATTTCATGTTATGTTTTTCTCTACATGATTCATTATATTTTGGTTCTATTGATATTTGTTACTGTTAACCTATCCAAGCATTTTGAGTTTAGATCTAATGCTAGGTAGTTGGTAATACCATTTACTGAGAGTTGGAATTTCTTTCATTTTCAGTTATTGGACATTCTAAAAGTCACATGTTATAAAATCATTTCTCATTATGTCATCATAGATTCGTTCTAGAATATAAAAGACTTCTTTGAGTTTTTTTCCAGGAAGTATCATTCTTTCTTTTGTCATAGATTTATACTTGACATAGGTTTAGTGGAGCTTATACAAATATAGAGAGACAAATCTATCTTAAGTACTGCTAATTAGTGTAAGGTTAGTTAATTTATTATTTATTTATTGTGTTGATTTGTGAATGAATAGTGATTGCATCAATTAAATGTTAAATTCTTTGTCCATTATAGTTATATCATTTACAATCATATTCACTCATTGTTTATTAGTTTGTCAGTTATAGTACTAGAATAGTTTTGTTTATTTTTAATCTTGTTTTGATTCAATAGTTGAAAACAATTATTTTCACAAGGCTTTGATTAAACCTTGTAATTGTATATATCTATTGTACATAATCATTGTTAGTTAATAAATTGTAATGAATGTGTCGATTGATAGAATTGTACCTTTAGTTAGTTCAAATATTTTAGTTATTTTAGAATCCTAGTTGGCTAACGGGGCCATAAAACTCGCTAGGGTAGATTATTCCAAAGGGATTGGATTAAATAGACAACCCCGTTTTGGACCTTCCCTTCCCATTTATGGTATGTCATAAATGCCCGTCAACAAATGGCACTAGAAGGAGGGCCTTAGAATCATTGATGACATGAGGAGGCTGTAAGACTCCCCCAAACAATCATTCTCCTGTCATGACGCATAGTCCCTCAGATCTTAACGTTACACTTGACCCAGTTACTACCTCAAACACTACTCCTAACATTCCCTTCGAGCCAGTGACACTAGTTCTTCATGGGATTGATGTACATGAAATTATTCGCTAGTCGATTTTGAGAACTCGAAGTGATTTGTCCCGAATCAGACAACCTAGTACACAACTGAATCAACCTCTTGATTTCTCCAATATGAAAGAACAACCTCTTGACACTGGTCTGCCCGATACCATATTAGGCAGTAATATCACTGATCCTTCTGAAGCACTAATCCTAGGTGTTTGGAGATATGGTCTCCAACCATCCCCACATGGTTCTTCACCACCCTCTTCAAGAGAGGAATCCTTAGACGAGGGAAGTTCTTTGTCTGAACGACATCAACCTTCAACTCCACTAAATCCCATGGAAACCAAAATAATCCTGCCATACCTTGGCGTTTTTAGAAAAAAAGGACCGTGGAGCAATAAAATAAAACAAATGTGGAAACAAAACACATAATATACACAATACAATAGAGACAAAAATTTACGTGGTTCACCTAGTGTGGGCTACATCCACTAGAGAAATTTCCAGGTCCTTCCTTTATTATTATCCATCATATGAAGGGATACAACCTACAACAAATCCGTTGTAACTTCCTCTTCTTTCTCTCACAGTATCCTATCTCAGAATACAATATTCAAAATCAACCATAGCCGCAATACATTTCCCTCATAAAAGAGGGTTGCCTTCTAGGGAAAAAAACACTAACATAATCTCTACTGTTAGATCTGCGACCTTATAATGAACGGTCCAGATTTACAATGAAATTACAATATACATTTACAAGGAAAATTTTCCTTCGGGGGCTTTGCTCCCGAACCCCCATCAGGGGACGTTTCCCTCGAACCCCCGTTGGGGGCTCGCTTGCCCCTAGCCAGGGGGATATCACCCCCGGACCCCGTAGAGGGGGTACCCCCCCTCTGCACTCCCCCACATGGAAGAGTGTACATACTTCATGGATTATAAACATGGCTGAAAGCAAGGACCTTTGAATCAGAAAGATAACCAGGCTCGATCAAGATGTCGTGTCAGTACCTGGACCCCAACACCCATTTCCCAAACATCCAGAAAAGTGGCTTCCCAAATTTGACCTTGATTCGAAGCAATCTGCTAAGGATCACATCAAGAAATTCATGTTAGTTGTTAGGCTCCGGAGCATCAAACACGAGGATGTCATGTGTAGGTTATTCCCTTACACTTTTGAGGGAAATGCCTCAACATGGTATTTTTCGAAACAAGCCCAAACCATCATCTCTTGGGATAATTTTGAAACCTTATTTCTAGAAAATTTTGGAGATGATAAATATCCAGAAGTTTTGGTAATGGAACTTTCTAGTATGAAAATGAACCCTAAAGAAAAATTTTAAGGATTTCAACGAGAGATTCCTGACATTAAAAAACAAAATCTCTGCAGATTTTATGCCTGCGAAAAACTTGATTGTTGCATACTACACTAAGGCCCTGCATAAAAATATAGTTATATGGGTTAAAATGTCCAAAAAGAACACATTATTAGAAGCCTTTTAGGAGGTATTCCTTATCGAGAAAGACATTATGAGTTTAAAAGATAGTTTAAATAGTGAGGCTGAAACAACTTCATCTTCTAAAAAGAAAATAAAAATTTTCACTAGACCTCCTCAAACTAAAAATCAACAAGAGACATTAGACTTGGAAAGTTTGCAGAAATCTTTCCAGAAACTATCCAATCAGGTCGTAGATTTTAAAATATCCATTGAGGAGGCATCTAAAAGTAAAGGAGGTTTTAGACCACCTTTCATAAAACCTTTTCCTCCAAACTAGCCAAACCTGACCACATAAGGTCTAAAATTGAAGGACTACAATACACTTTGCAAGCGATACTGGAAGCACATGATAACACTATTTTTGCACCTCCTGAAAATCAAGATGACATGGGTGAAGAGGAAACACCTAATGAGGATGACTCATCTCCTCCCATTTTTGAACATTTGTCGGACATCATCTTTCAAGAAAAATTTGAAATTCTCCATCCTTATAACACTCTAAGTAAAGTTCAAAGAAAACCTCCACCCGAAACAAGTAGGAATGTGTTTTCCAAATAGCCAAAACAAATAGAAACTAAACAAAATCATGTTTCTCCAGTTTTAGAATATGATTTGGTTGAAGATCTTAAAAAAATAACAGTAAATATATCAGTTTTTGAATTACTTAAATTACCTCTTATCCTACAGAAAATGCTCCAAAGTATAATTGAAAATAATAAAAAGAATGACTCAATCAGCAAGAAATCAACAGATAATGATCCAAATAAAACAAAAGATGTCTCCGGTAAAAAATCATCTGAAAATCAGGATAAAAGGGACATATTAGAGAAAACTGTAGGAAATTTGTATAAGACTATTTCAGGTACAACCATAAAAAATCAGTAGAACTCTATTGTCTCGTCACAAAAAAATGTACCTCCTTTTTTGTTAGCTTTCAAAATTTTCAACAGTAATGTACATAACTGCATGGTTGATTCTGGCGCCTCATCGAATGTAATGCCTCTATCTGTATGCCAGAAAATCAATGATGAAGTAAAACCTCCTGATTTAAAGATCATTCAGTTAGATCGAACTAATGTCAAGGTCATTGGTGAAATTAAAAATGTGTTGATAAGGCTGTCATCTAACCCAAAGGTCCACCAAGTAATTGATATTATTGTTGTTGACATTCCCAAAGTTTATGGATTATTTTTTAGTATAGATTGGTCAGAGTAGTTACACGGTTATTTTGCTACGGATTGGTCGCATCTTTGGCTTCTAGAGAATGGACATCCTAACAAAATCAGGATAAACAAAGAATGTTACCTCAAGTACACTGTTACAAATTTAAACGATCCCAATGAGCCTTTTACTACTGTTGTAAATAAAATTGAGGCACAGGGAAGGAACACTTCTTTTGGAAATTTCATGACTGAAATATCCTCCATCACCGATCCAGAACAACAATCTGAAATATCAGGCTATACTGATATGACAACTCTGAAAAGTAAACTGAACATTGTTAATGATGAAGAAATATGGTCATTATACTTTGATGGATCAAAATTCCGGGAAGGGGCAGGCACTAGTTGTGTATTGATCGATCCCAGAGGTAATAAAACATGTATTGCTTGTCTATTGGAATTTGAATGTACTAACAATACAACAGAATATGAAGCACTTCTACAGGGACTAAAGAAGGCATTGGATCTTGACATGCAAAACTTGGTAGTATTCGTTGACTCTGAAATCGTAGTCAAGAAGGTAAGAAATGTGATACATTGTTTATCACCGCATTTGAAAAACTACCAAACCAAGGTATGGATTTTAATACATAAATTTCTCTCTTTTAATATAAATTCCATTCCTAGGTCGAGTAATTCGGAATATGATTTATTAGCTAATGTTGCCTCAAAATTATTGCATGTTGAGGGTCTTTCTCCTAATGCATTCTCGGTTGAATTTTGTTTTAGTCCATCAATTCCCGACAACATCACAAATTGGCGGGTGTTCGATGACGATCAAAAGATCACCAATTTTCTGCATATGGAAGACACCTTCCAAGATGTAGTAATCGATGAAAGCACCCACATTGAAAACCTCCAAAATTTCACGGTAATATCTGACCCTCGTTCTGTGGAAGTATCATCTGAGATGGTAAAATCTATCCCCAAATTTGTTGTTAGATTAGAAAAAAATTATGATTTACATGACAAGTTTAGAGGGGTAGTCAACTGCAAAATGAATAGTTCCTCATTACTGTATGGAACTGTAAATTTAGGAACGCAAGATAATCCTCAAAATATCAATTTGGGAAAAGGGTGTTCTCAACAAGAGAGATCTACATTCATAAAATTGTTCAAAGAATTCAAAGATGTGTTTTCTTGGACGTATGATGATATAAAAACTTTCGATCTAAACATAATTCAACATGTAATCCCCATGAAACCCGAAACCCAAACTTTTCAGCAAAAATTGAGAAAAATGCATCCTAAATTGGAACCCACCGTTAAAAAGGAACTAAATAAATTACTCACGACCAATATCATTTTTCCAGTCCGACATACTCAGTAGGTATCCAAATTAGTCCCAGTAAGGAAGAAAAATGGGGAAATTTGACTTTGTGTCGACTTTCGCAATTTGAACCGGGCCTCTGATAAAGACAATTTCCCTATTCCCCCAATGGAACAAATTTTTCAACAAGTATCAAGTTTCGAGAGGATATACTTATTACATGGTTTCTTAGGGTATAACCAGGTCCTTATGTACCCATCATATTAGTTGAAAACCACTTTTCGTACCCCATGGGGAGCCTACGCCTATAGAAAAATGCCTTTCAGACTGATTAATGTTGGGGCCACCTTCTAGAGGGCAATGGACGTTTCTTTCTGTGGCCTTATTAACCAGTCAGTTGTTTTCTACTTGGATGATGTCACTATCTTTTTGAAGAACAAGAAAGATCACATGTCTCATATTAGGGTTGTGTTAGAACGATGTCGCAAATTCGGTATTTCACTCAATCCTAAGAAATCAATCTTTGTAGTAGAACAAGGAAAATTACTTGGATTTATAGTCTCTAAATATGGAATGATAATTTACCCCGAACGAACTCAATCCATTTCCAACCTTCCTCCACCTTCTTCCAAAAAATCAATGCAATCCTTTCTTGGTAAAATAAATTTTGTTAGACGATTTGTCCCATGTTTTTATGAGATGGTTAGGCCTCTACAAAACCCGATAAAAAATGATGCTCTGTACAAATGGGGATCACAAGAGAATCAATATTTTAATTCCATTATAAAAGCTATAACCGAAGAACCCTCCTTGATGAGTTCTTATTTCTCTTAGGATTTCACATTGTATACATTTGCATCCGACATATCTTATGTTGTTGTGCTCACATAGAAAAATGTTGAAAACAATGAGATGCCTATTTCATTTATGAGCTCTGCCTTTAAAGGAGAAGAATTAAATTACCTCATAGTAGATCATCAAGCATACGTTGTTTTCAAAGCAGTTAAAAATTTCAAGTCTTACCTTTTGAAATCCAGGACAAAAGTCGGTGTTCCTTACCCTGATGTAAGAAATTTGTTAGTGCAAAAAGAGCTAGGGGAGAAAAGGGAAAATTGGATGACATCACTTCATGAGTATGATCTCAAAATAGTGCCTGTACAAATTGTTAGAGGTCAAGTCCTTTGCAAATTGGTAGGTGATTCAGTTGAAAAATCAGAAAATCAAATAAACACATAAGTTGCAAATCTGCATAACAAAACACAAATCTGTTGTACACAAACTGTGTCTAATTCATGGTATGATAATATTAGATTTTATTTGCTGCACGGAACTGCTCTTAATAAAATTGATCCAAAAAATAGAAGAGGACTAAGGATTAGATCTATGTCTTTTCAATTAATTAATGATATATTGTTTCAGAAAAAAATTGATAGTGTTTTTCTGCGTTGCCTAGAAAAAAGAAGAATCTGAAAAGGTGTTAGCCAAACTTCATTCCGACGATGTCGGGGGTCACTTTGGTGGAGATACAACCACCCACAAAGTACTTAGGGTTGGCTACTATTCACCCACTTTATTTAAAGATTCCCACACTTTGGCCCGCAAATGTATAATCTCTCAAAAGGTTATAGGACAGGTAAAAAGGGTTGCTTTCCCTTTACAACCTGTCACGATAGACACACCATTTCAGCAGTGGGGCCTAGATATTATAGGACCGATTAATCCACTTTCCTCATAGCAACACAAGTACATTATTACGGAAATAGATTATTTTACGAGGTGGTCTGAGGCCTTACTATTAAAGATAGTCAACACGAGTTAGGTAGTGTCTTTTTTAAACTCTCATATTATCACTCATTTTGGAATACCTGAGTGTTTAGTTTTCGACAATGCTTCTTATTTTTCTTCCCTAGATATGAATTTCTTTTCTTTAGAAAAAGGGATTAAGATAAAATACTATGCCAGCTATTATTCCCAAGGAAATGGTTGGTCTGAGTCAACAAATAAAAATATGATCAAAATAATTAAAAGAACAGTGTCGAAAATTCATAAAAATTGGCACAATGCATTGTACAAGGCCCTTTGGGCTGATAGAATCACTATTAAAGATTCCATCGATAATTCTCCTTTCTTTCTTGTTTACGAAAGATAATCCATACTTCCTCCACACGTATTGCTCCCTTCTCTGCAATTATCGCAGAAAGTCCAGGAAGAAGAATGCTCCCCTTTAGAGAATCAGATAAATGTTTTACTAAAATTGGAAGAAGTAAGGACACAAGTTAAAAAGAATTAGACCAGCATCAACAAATTGTTAAAATTTGGTTTGATACAATTTCATCCTCAAAAAGAGATTTTGATGTATGGGATTTGGTCCTCAAATGGGAAAAAGCACATGAGAATAAAGGAGAACATACTGAATTTCAAAACCTGTGGCTGGGGCCTTTTGTCATTTATGAAAAATTGGGTCCTAGTTCTTTTAGTTCACACAACTTAGAGGGACAACTAGACACTTTTCTAGTGAATGGCCAGTCTCTCAAGAAATACTTCGCCTAATAGAAATCATATTTTCCCTCCTATAAATATCTTTAGCTTATGTTTTTCTCTGGTTTTTTTTTTTTTTTTCATTTTCTTTTGTCTTTTATGTTTCTTTAATAATTTTTTCTGAATCATCAGTCATTATTAAAGGGAAATGGATCATTCACTAGAAATAGTTGAAACAATTCAATGCATATGCACATTAATTTCTAAACTCAAAGCAGTTATGATAAGTCTTTGTCAAATCATTGTTCCCGATTTTTGTTGAAGTCTCGGGGAAATAAGACTATCTTTAAAACTTCTTACATCGTCCCTATTCTAATGAGATCAACTTAAAGCACTTCCCCATTCCTGAGATGATTTATTGATTGAAATCTAAATGTACAAATCATGACGAAAATTATTATTTCTCAAAGAAAGAAAAACAATATCACTGATCAATCTTACATGGTTTCCTGGCTGTGGAATCTTTAGTATCACCCCTCTCTCTCGTTACCATGAAGTTTCTGAAAATTTTATAAACAATTATAGAGAGTTGGAAGCACTTTAATGTGTGGGAATTGTGTGTAAACTTGTCGAGATACTGAACAGGTCTGTTGACAGTGGGTAAATTCACACATGATACCAAGACAACTTCGTCGGGGTACTGAATAGGCCTGCTGGCAACGAAGCAATGTTGAGTTCAAAGATCCTCGTGTATTTTTTTAAATTGATCGGATATCAAGATATTTTTATCATAGATGGACGAATTTTGGATGGGATCGAAGTAATGGAGAGGGTTAAATGACATCCCCACCGAGGCTATAAATGCCTACTGGTAGCAGTGGCCCTGTCAATGGTATTTGAGTTACTTGTATAAATATCATTACCCCTTTGATCGAAACAAAATTTTGGATTACAATTTTTGGACAGAACTTTATTCAATAGTATGATTGTGTTATTTTTTTGAGTTAATGTCAAAATGATTGATCTATCTTTTAATTGTTTTTAGTGACTATCTGAGTTATATTTTCTTTGATATAAAGTTATGATGATGCAAAAATAACTTATCCCATCGTGTCTCCATTGTTGGCAACAATATTTTCATTTCGATTTTATCAATGTTTAAAACATAGTTTTAATGGAATAAGATTTTCTATAGCTGCCTCTTTGTGTCTGCGAAGACTTCAATTATTATTTTGTTTTGAAAAATTCACTTGATTAGCTGTGTGTTTGATTTCATTTATTTCCTTAAATCTCTCTTTTTTTCTTGTTCGATTTCATGACTATTTTAGCATGAAATTGAAACAAACTTTTTTTGAACACATCATACAAATTTTAAAGTTTCTCTATGTGAAATTGGATGAGTACCTAGAGAACCAAATGATCTTAAGAACCTTAGAGGGTATTGAGCTTATCATTTTGTGAATGGTGTCTTTACCATTAGCATACGAGTTGGTCACCTTTGGGGCGTTCCTTAGTTGTTTTATACATTTGGAGTGTTAATTATCACCTAACACCTTCACGATCGTTCATAAAACTCAAACTTTGATATAACTTGAAATGTGAATGCTATCCCATATTGTCATATCGTAGTCTAATCATTGTTGTACAGGACTATCAGCCATGATCTTAAACAATTACTCCTTCATCCTGCTTCCTTAAGCGCACATTCATTGCCTCAGTGGTGGTGATTCGTTTTTGGGTTAAGTTGTCAATAGAGGAGCTAGTTTTCAATTATTCTTGTCCTCTGGTTCAACATTCACTCAATAGCCTAAGTGGTGGCTATGGTGGATTTCTCTCGAAGCCTTAGTTATTAGGTCACCTCCGAAAATGTAAATCTTATCCTTCATATCGGGTGGTTTCAAACATACATCCCTCTTCGCTACTCCTGCTGGTATATCGTGACCAAACCCATGGCCCCTGTGGTGAGGATAGAGTCAAATGGCTCACAAGCCTTGCTCTCCCACGATGACGTTGTGGATGATATCGCTAGCTTTGGGTGGGTTAATTTTATAAGGTCCTTTGAAGGTTTTAACCTCAAAGTCGCTCAATATTTTGCACAGACCTTTGATGGCGCTAGGGCCAAAATAGGCGATTTGCAGTTGGAAGTTAGTGAGGATTCAATTGCAGAAGCCATGAGATTTCCCCAAGAAGAAGTGTTGGCACAGGGACAGACCTAGGGTTCAAATAAAACAGCACACCAACAAACCCTAATTACTGGCCCTTTCGGAAACACCTGCGAAGCAGATGAAGTCTCACCCGAGGTAGAAATAGGGGGGTTGCAGGACACATGTGTCTATAACCAGAGGGAATGCAAAATGATTCCAGAACAAAAACACAATGTAATCTAGAGATTTTGTAACAGTCATACACTTATCTTCATGAATTTAGATTATACCTCCTATATTTGATATGGAAACAATAATGCAATAACAGTATAATAGATAGTAAATAACACAACATCAACCACAAAGAACAACAAGATTTATGTGGTTCACCCTCTCCCTAGGGCTACGTCCACAAAAATGTGTTTCTTGATATATTAGATGAAAACATACAATTCTATCTGCGCACTTAGCTGCAGATCCTTCTCTCTTTCTCTTTCTCTCCTCTCCCTGTGCACCCAGCTGAAGATAGAGAATACAGATGCAAAACACTTATCTCTCTGGACAATGACAAGCAATGACCAACAATCACCAATAACAACCAACTCTCTCAAATCTTCTAGACCTTTATTTATACATTACATGACTCTTGGACAACCTTAGAGAAAATCCTAGGTGTCAAAACCCTAGGTCTAAAACCCTAGATGCCAAAACCCTAGGTCCACATGACCCGCATTTTAAGGGCTTTGCCAACTTGTTCTTCCTTATTTTCTGCGAGGTTCTTCAAATCACCCATTTTTGTCTTCTTCTGCTTGTTGAGTTGTCTGCAATTTATCTTCTTTGATTCTTTATCTTCCTTGATCTTCTCTTTCAACGACTTGCTTTTCTTTACCTCGTTCCTTCTTTTCTTCTTCTTTACCCACTTCGACCCTTCCTCAGTTTATGTGCCTTCCGCACACTTTGTACTTTGTCTTTCTTCTTCCTTAATCTTCTCTTTCTTCCTTAATACATAACCAAGGGCCAACAGGCCCCCAACACTCACATGTGACTCATCCCGAGTCACTGCAAGATTGAGCCTCTTCTACAACTTTGACTGCAGACTGTGTGGAGCAGCTTGTGCTTTCTACTCTGTCCCTCCCTATTGTGTGTAGAATATATTTTATGTGTCTGGCACCCAATTTCAATTACACCTAGTACCTAAAATCTTCTTCCTCTATTTTTACTGCGAGCTACGAGGCAGCTGGTTGTCACAATACAGCTTCAACCTGCTCCCATTCACTAAACCATCCTTCCATTCTCTGTTAATATTCTTCAATTGTGCATCTCCACCTTTTGTAACATAGAAAACCTTGAATGGCCCAATATAATGTGTCCTGAACTTTCCTGGATGCTTCATGAACTTGTTTTCATATACCAACACCAAATCTCCTTGTTTGAATGATTTCTTCTTGATATGTTTGTCATGGTAAGCCTTTTCGCATTCTTTTTGTACATGTTGGTGAAATACCGTAATAAACCTATCTTCCTGTAATTCTACCAACTGTGCGATCCTTTCTTGAACATCACCAGTGTCATCCATACTTGTAAATGTTGTAATTCTTAAACTAGGAACCAAATATTTCATAGGTACTACTAATCCCTAGACATAAACTAATTTAAAGGGAGTCTGCATTGTTAAATTTTTGCAAGTGGTTCGATAAGCTCATAACACTGCTGGAATTCTTAAATCCCAATCATCTCTATTAACACTGCAAATCTTAGTCAATGATATCTCCAAAATCTTATTGAAATCTTTGACTGTATCATTCGCCTCTGGGTGGTATGGTGTGCTCTTCTGACGGTGAACTTTGAAATCCCGAGTCAAGGCTTCAATAGTTTTGTTAATGAAGTGTGTACCTTGATCACTCATAAGGATATTCGGGCATCCAAATCTGGTTATGATATCATCAAAGATGAATCACACAGTTGTAGTTGCACTACAGTCCTTAACTGCTCTTCCTTCTGCCCATCTGGTCAAATACTCTATAACGATGATGATATATCGAGCTCCTGTGTGCCTTCTTGGTGGGTTGATAGGTCCCACAAATTCAATATCCCATTTAACAAATGCCTATAGGGTTAATTGAGGTGTTAAAGGCATTTCATCCCTTCTAGAGGGCTTCCCTATCCTTTGGCATACATCGCAAGATCTGTAGTATTCCTTATCATCCTTATGTAAAGTGGGCCACCAGAGGCTAACTCTGACAACCTTATGTGTTGTTTCTTTCCCTGCATAATGTCCTCATGTGATGCCTTCATGTGATTCTTCAAGAATCAATGGTATTTCTACTTCCATAATGCATCTCCTCAAGATCTCATCTGGTCCCATCTTATATAACTTCCCATCTGTAAGTTGAAAATCTGCAGTGCGAACTACCAATTGTTTCTTATGAATGATTGTATACTCATGAGGTTCCATTATTGTGGACATGAACTAGACTATCTCGGTGAAGTGATCATTGACTTTCCTGATGGCCAACAAGTGTGGATCTGGTAGTGTATCATCCAAACTGGTAGGTTCCTCTCCATGTTCTAACCTCGATAAGTGGTCAAGTCCCTTATTCATTCTCCCTGGATTGACCACAATCTAAAAATCATATTCCTAGAATAATAATAGCCATCTACATATTCTTCCCCCCAACACTGACTTGTTAACTAAGTACTTTGATGCAGAATGATCAGTAAACATCTTAAAATGTCCTCCCAACAAGTAGTGTCTAAACTTTTGTAGTGCATATACCATAGCTAAGCCTTCTCTTTCATTGGTAGTATAATTTATTTCAGATGTAGAAATATTCCTGCTAACAAAGGCTATACGGTGGTCAATCTCTCTTGCACCTGGCTATGCTAAAACTAAGCCTAATGCAATGGATGAAGCATCGACATGAACATGGAATTGCTTACTCCAATCTGCGAAAACCAAAATAGGCGCAGTGACCATTTTCTACTTTAGTGTGTCGAAGCTCTGTTGGCATTCCTTTGTCCATTGAAACTTATTGTATTTCTTTAATAGCTTCTCCATAGGTGTAGTTATCTATGCATAGCCCTTAATAAACTTTATGTAGTATCCAGTGTGTCCCAATGCAGTGTGCAACTGTCTGACTGAAGTAGGAGGAGGTAGATCAACAATGATAGTGATCTTCGAAGGATCTACCAACAACCCCTGCTTACATACAATGTGTCCTAACAACACCCCAAAAGGTGAAAAGAAAATACACTTCTTCAAGTTCAGGGAAATCTGACATTTCCTGCACTTATCTAACATTAATCTCAAACATTCAAAACGAATTTTTAGTAGGCTAAAAATGGTCCAATCATCAAAGTATGCCTCCAAAATCTTGTGTAAAAACTCCTTAAATGCTTCGACCACCACCCTCAAAAATATGGTTGGTGCATTCTTCAACCCAAAAGACATCTCAGTGTACTGAAAAGAGCCCCATTTTGTTGCAAATGTGGTCTTATGTTTGTCCTCCTTAGCAATTCTGATCTGGTGATAGCCAAAAAATCCATTTGTAAATGAATAGACTTCATGTCCTCCTACATTATCTAGAACCTCATCAATAAAAGGTGTAGGAAATGGATCATGTAAGCATGCATCATTCAGTTTCCTTAGATCTACACAGATTTTGATTTCTCCTGACTTCTTATCCTGGACCACCATAGATATGATCCATTCAGATTCTTCAACAATTTCTATGATTCCTGCTTCCAAAATTCTATCTAATTCAATCTTAACTTTATGCTTGTACTTGGGATTCAGTCTGTAAGGTCTCTTCTTGACAAGCCTTGCATCTGGTTTCAAAGGAATCTTCATTTCTCCCATGGGCCCTTTAATGCACTTCATGTCTATGAACTTGGCTGGAAACAGGTCTTGATACTCATGCAATAGTTCTATAATCTTACTAATAGAATCATCGTCCCAATAGTCTCCAACATTTGCCAAATTAGGTGCATGTTTTGTTCCAATATTAACCTTATTAATTTTAATAGGTTGCCCAATAAAAGGTAATTCGATCCCTGGCCCTTCTATGTCTCTCTGTCCTTCAATTTTTGCAATGTTTACATCCCTAGGGTCATCATCCTCATCAACATTAATATTATAAAAACACTATAACCACTAAAGAGGCACAAACCATTCATCTTCTTGTTGGTCAAGAGGATGGTTAGGTGCCTCTTCAAAGACCTTTGTCTTACAATTTGTAAATCCTAATCTAATGTAGGGTACTGAATTTCAAATAGGAACGTAGCTATAACGTTATGGGTCATACCATACCAATCTGTAGTGACTAAGAACAGTTCTTCTTGAAGATACCAGTTGATAGGCATAGTATCCAAGGTGTTAATGAACTTATGTACCCACTATTATTTAGGAATGTTGCTCCAATATTCCTCACAACTTCGCACATGGTCCTTAGGACAACTCTGACCTATGTATCGAACTTCACAATCCCTATCTTGATCTGAAAAGCACACTGTCATCAAGGTGTGACATTGTTCCCACCCCACGATGTTCTTCTTGTGCGTTTCCCACCATCTAGTTGGTGTTTCTTTCAAGGATTCATCTAGTGCCAACAACCTCTGTTGTACTTGTACAATTCCTTCAAATTCAAATATAAATGTCTCTAAATTATTCAATCTGTCAAATGTAGGAAGATTACTTACTTATGTGCCAATCCAATGAACTTCCTTGGTCAATCTAGCACACCTCCACGTAGAGACTTCATACATTATGTTTTTCCAATTTTCCAATGCTTCTTCTAAATTTGATGAGCATGCACTTTCACTTCGCCAAATTAGATTTCCATCTGCTGTAGGATTAATGTAATCATGTTGTCCTGTTGTCAGTTTATAGATGTTCACTAGCTCATAGGTGTGTTCTTCTTCTCTTATCGATTATGTGTATCTGCAACCTTCATCTGGATCAAGAGGTGCAATGACCCTAAGGCCATCACCTTCAAATGTCATTCTTCTCTTTTTTAGGTCAAGAACAGTTGAATTGTTGAAAGCCCAATCCATTCCTAAAAATGCAAGGTAGGGGAAGCTATCATCAACAATCTCAATCACTTTGAAATATTCAAATGTCCTCACTCCGTCGATGTCCACAAGGACATGCTCTAGTATTCCAAAGGGGCTCATTGTCTGTTGATTAGCCATCTTGAGCTTAATAGGAGAGTAAATCAACTTAGGTTTTCCCATCAATGCCAAAGTCTTCTTCATCATAACATTTACTTATGATCCCAAGTCGAGGACCACATAGTCTACGTCGTAGTATCCAATCTGAGAACTAAGGTGTATTTCCTTACTTGTTCTCCTTTTTCTAGATACTTGATTCACAACTCTACTCACCAAAGGATCTATTCTCCCAATTGCATAATGTCTTATTAGGTGTTGTAGTTCCTACACAACTTTTTCATCTTTAATCAAATTGATACAAGTATACAAGAAGTCCATAAGCTTGCTTACCTCTTTTCCTTATCTAGCTAGGGAAGACTGATCAAATGCTGGAGGAATTTCACTTTCCATTAATTTTTGTTGTACCCTAAATGAAGAAGCATGTTCACCTATAAATTCTCTTCTTGCTTCTTCAAAGGTATGTTTTGTTTTCCTTGGATCAAACAATTGTGTCTTCTCTACAACTCATATGATCCCTGATTCATCTGTGGTATTTCCTGGAGTCACCCTGTATTCTCCTATAACAATGCATCCTCTAGTAATAACAGCAAGTCTGAGATCCTCACCGTGAGGTTCTGCTGATATTAGTTTTACTTGCTGGTTTCCACCTCGTCTTTCCTGAATTTTAGCTAATAATACTGGACAATATTCAATGACATGGTCAAATGAATTACAATAACTGTAAGTAGTACAAGGCTTCTGAAAATCCCTTTCCAAATGTCTTGGCTGGGCGCAGTTATAGCAAATGATCTGACCTCGACCTCGACCCATTCTTCCTCCTCATCCTCTTCCTTTGAATCCATGGCGAGGGTTGAATTTTCCTCTTCCTGGGGAATTGAACTGTGCAACATTTCCTTCTGACTGTAATTCTCCTTGAATTCTACATGTATCCCTTGACCTTTCATGCATGAGGTCATAATCCCTACATTCCTTCTCATCATTCCCCACAGATTTACAGAATGTGCAATAAATATTGGTCAGTGTCTGGACATATTTCTACATATAATAACATTCCCCAAGTCAATGTCTATTTCTACATACCTCACACCATGGTAAAGTAGCATGCTTCAAAGGGTTAGGTGCTCCAGAGGCCAAGTATTCATTAAATAAAGGACAGTTCTCTTTGTCATGGCCCTCTTCTTTACATCTAAATCACCAAATGTCTTCTCTTTTTTCTTTTCCTTTGTCTTTCTTCATATCTTCAACCTGTAAAGATAAACTAGTCAATTGATCCAAAATCTGGCTCATACCTGGACTGGATTCTCCTATAGGGGTTGCTTCTAGTTTCATGGAAATATCCAAAGCTTCAGCCTACGAAGCGAACTTATGTTGCATCATATGAACTCTAATGTGTGGTAGGATGATAATGAAGAATCATTCCTTATGTTGTTCGCCTGGAATCTGAAAACTTAAATGGCATGTTAAGGTCCTAAACCTCTAATCAAACTCCCAAATAGGTTTAGTCACCTTCTGCTTGATTTCCTTCAACTCTGTAATGCATTGTGACTCCGACTTAGGCTTCTTGAACTCTGCACTCAATGCGGTCTTCATGTCACTCAGCAGTTTAGGATGTACAGATCCTGTAACAAACTTCATAAACCAGCTCAGGGCGCAGTCCCTCAAGGTAGTAATAAACTGATCTCTCTTAATAGCTTCGTCGGTGACTTACTTAATGCTCCATACAACTTCGCATAAGAACTAGTGCTGGTCAGGATATTCATATCCATCTCCTCTAAAAATAGGTAGCCTCATTTCATCTGCCATGGACTTTCATAGGTTTCTTGACTGAGTATGTACTAAACTGCTTGTAATAGTACTTTGAGTGCTCTGATTACTCCAGTTACTCTGGCTACTTAATGCTGCTAAAACAACATGAGGAGTAATAATACTTACTTCAACAGTTGTCATAGTCCCTGAAGTTTCTGGTTCTACTTGGTGAAGTTCTTCAGTCCCTACTTCATTTTCCCTTGCGGACTCTGAATACTCTTCATATGTTAGATCTGTTTCTTCTCCACTATAGAATCCCTTGTCTCCATAACTCTACTTAAACAGGTTCTCAAGAGGAACCTCTCTTAATGATCTCCCACTGTGCGTGTGTCTAGCCTCTATGTCACTATCATTGCCTGAATTTTTGAACATTAGCTTTAAAATCCGACTGATTACTGTATCTTCGGGATATTCTTCTCATGCAATAGCATCTTAATCTTTAACTTCAAGAAGTGTAGACACTTTCCTCTAGGTCCCTTGATAAAATACCTCTTCGTGACTATATGATTCCACTCTGTCAATAGAAAACTCAGTAATGAACCCTCAAATAGTGTTATCAAACCAGAGATCTACTGCTCTAGACACCGTGTTATCAAATCTCTTGACTTTCTTGATCAACACCGACGCCCAAACCACAAGTGGTCTAGATATGATTTCAAACTGAGTGTCTGCTAGTGTGTCTAACCACTCATATAACTCCTTATGAACTCATGTAAAGAATATTTTGTGCACATCCATAAATATGTACCTCCCCAACCAGTCTTCTGTACTAATGCTAGGGTTCTTGTTCTAAGCTATGAGGAAGTCCCTTTCTTGTTCTTCTATCCAGTTCTGAATTTCTTTCTTCGATGGAAACCCCCTTGACATTCCCTTAAGAGGATCACGGTCCTAACAATGGAACCATTTTTTGGCACAGGGGCATACCTAGGGTTTAACTCAAACAATGCACCAAAAAACCCTAACTATTGGTCCTTTCAACAACAACCGCGAAGAAGATGAAGTCCCACCCGAAGTAGAAATAGAGGGGTTGTAGGACACAAGTGTCTACAACCAAAGGGAATGAAAAATGATTCCATAACAACAATGCAATGCAATCTAGATATTCTTTAAAAGTCTTATACTTAGCTTCGCAAAGTTATTTTATACCTCCTATCTTTAATATGGAAACAATAATGCAATAACAATATAATAGATAGAAAATAACACAACATCAATGACAAAGGACAACAAGATTTACGTGGTTCACCCTCTCCCTAGGTCTACGTCCACATAACTGTGTTTCTTGGTATATTAGATGAAAACATATAGTTCTATCTACGCACTTAGTTGCAAATCCTTCTCTCTCTTTCTCTTTCTCTCCCTCCCTATGCACCCAGTTGCAGGGTTGATCTTCATACCCAACTGAAGATCTAGAATATAGACACAAAACACTTCTCTCTCTTGACAATGACAACTAATGACCAACAATCACCAATAACTACCAACCCTCTCAACTCTTCTAGACCTTTAGTTATACATTATATGACTCTTGGACAACCTTAGACCAAAGCCTAGGTGTCAAAACCCTAGGTCTAAAACCCTAGATTCCAAAACCCTAGGTCCACATGACCCACATTTTAAGGGCTTCACCAACCTTTTATTACTTCTTTTCTACGAGGTGCTCCAAAGCACCCATTGGTGTCTTCTTCCTCTTGCTGAATTTTTTGCGATCTATCTTCGTTAATGCTTTATATTCCTTGATCTTCTCTTTCAACGACTTTCTTTTCATTACCTCGTTCCTTCTTTTATGCTTCTTTACCCACTTCGACCCTTCCTCGGTTTATGTGCCTTTCGCGCACTTCATACTTTTTCTTTCTTCTTCATTAATCTTTGTTTTCTTCCTTAATACATAAACAAGGGGCAACAATGATCCAAAAATGGAAGGAATAATAAACAATTGTCTTATTTAGATGCTTAAAATTGTTTAAAGAGTTCAGCTATTAAGTAACCATGTTGTAAAAATAGAGATATGACCAGAAACAAAAAGAGACAAAGACAACAAAAACTTGATAACGGAGTTCACCAATGAGTGGCTACATCTCTGGGCCCGCTTCCAAGTGGAGGGCCTCTTTATTGATCTTCAAATGCTCAATTTCTCTTACAATGGCTCCTTGTTGTTACATAACATGCTTTAGATCTGTTGTGCAAGACCTCCTTGCTCAGACTCATGCATGCCTCATCAAACTCCTCTCACAAACATGACAAAAAGGCCTCTCAAAACATGAGAAAAGGCCAAAATACATAAGTTGCTCCTCAAATTCCCTCCATCAAAAAGTTACCCACAAGCTCCAAAAGGCCCAATTTATATAGGTTTTAGGGTCAACAAGAGAAGCCTAAATTCTCCTGAAGATCTGGCCTCTTTTTGGGATCAAATCCCCCTCCAAATGGCCAAAATATCCTCAAAAAACCAATTCTAGGGCAAAACTTAAGGTAAAATACCCACTTTGTAACAAAAATTTAAAAATACACAGAGTAGCCCCTAAGTTTGGGTGTTCTCCTCCTTCAAAGAGGTCATATGAATCTCATATGGCCAAGTGCCAACCCTTTGGGCAGCACGCTGACCTTAGATAGGCTCTAGCTTCTGGTTTTGGGTGCGTTCCATGAGACCTGTGGGTTATGGAGATACCTTTGCGTGATTTCATGGGGATAAGCTCCAAGATATATGGTGGAGGGTGTCATACGTTGCACGTTGGTGGTTTAAAAATAAGGCGCTCGTGCCCTTTTTCTTATCGATGGTCACATTCCATAATATAACCATGGGTTGGGGATTAGCCCTAGCCCTTTTCTGCCCCACATAGCAATACTTTACACTTTATAATATATTTGTAAGGCTTGCATTAATAAGCCCCACTTGTGGTGTAATGGCAAAGGGACTCTTCCCAAGGCGCTTGCTTGGACAGGTCGTGGGTTCAAAACCCATGGACCCCCCAAACTATCTTTTTAACATGGCTTACTCACCAAATGACTAGGTGCCACATGGCTACCCATGCCTAGGCCACGTGGCACCACTACATTTTCCTGAAGATTTGATAAGTGTCACTTTGCAATTGCTCCACATCTACATCATCTGCTCAGTGGTAGGTCGCCACATGTCATTACCTGCCTCTACCACGTCAGCATCATGAATTAGCTTTGGTGATGTCATGTTGACGTCAACATTGACTTTTTGCCAGTTGACCCCTCTGACTTTTTAACTGTTTGAGAATGTGATCAAAGTATGATAACTCTTGCATACGGAGCCTATTTGAGAAAGTAAATATATGGCTAGAATCAGCGTGACACGTCGGTCGTAGTGGAATTGGTTTCATTCAATTATGAGAACTTTCACTTTTGAGCATTTTCTAGACTTAGGTTGCCTCTTGGATCATTCCTCCCCACTTGGAAGCTTTTGGACCACCAAAAGTTTGGTATTAGTCGGTCACTAAGTGAGGATACTATGTCCTCACATTTCCAGTCTCCATCCACTTGGCCTGACTTGGATTTGTGCCCTTCAATCCCACTCAAAGATACTCCACATCACCCCAGTGAGAAGTTCGAACTCTTTTGTCTAATATGGTGTCTTCTTCCAACTCGTTCATATATTCAGGATAAAAATCTTCGATGGTAGGAGTCTAAATATTCTCTCCTTGATCCTCGATCATAGGAGGCTCATAAAATCTCAAGCTTTCCACATTTACAACTGAATATATTTTCATATATGGAGGCAATTCTATCCAGAAACCATTAGTACCAATCTTGTCTAAAATTTTGAAAGGACCATAACGAATTGGTTTAATCTTTTTACCTTCACCTTGCATCCTTTCCTTCCTGATGTATAACCAGACTTGATATCCTACCTTGAACTGATGATCAAATCGATGCATGTCATGCCTTGCCTTGTACTTGGCCTATCTTTTCTCCAACTGTTCCTGTACCGCCTGATGGATCAACTAGATCCGTTCAATGAGCTTTGTAGCCCTGTCTGCATCACTGTGTCCTCCTGTTGCAATGTCTTTTCCAAAGACAAAATCCAAAGGAGACTTTGGCAAGTACCCTAAACAAGTTTCAAATGGAGATCTCTGAGTAGAATAATGTTTGGCTCGATTATACGCATGTTGTACATAACACAAATGTTCATCCCAAAGCTTAAGATGTTTGTTGCAATATGCTTGAAGTAGGTGCACTACTGTCATGTTCACCACCTCTGTCTTCCCGACCATATGTGGATGAAATGTTGTGCTCTTATTTAACTTGGTGTCCATAAGTCCCCATAAGCTTGACCAAAATTTCCCCAGGAATCTGGAGTCTCGATCAAATACAATAGAAGTACGTAAACCAAAAATGAACCCATACATTTTCAAAGAACATTTGAGTTATTTGTTTAGTTGTGGCCTATTTTTTACAAGGAATCAAGACACACATTTTGTTGAACCTATCCACAACTACATACAGGTAATCATGACCTTTTCTAGACATAGGCAATCCCCCCACAAAATCCATAGATATACTTTCTCATGGTCTAGAAGGAATAGGAAGTGGAGTGTACAATCCTAGCTTTATGTTACTTGGTTTGCTTATTGCACACATAGTACATCCCTTTACATACTTAGACACATTTTCATGCATTCGAGGCCAATAACAAAATCTTTGTAACTGAGCAACTATTTTATCTACCCCAAAATCTTTGTAACTGAGCCTCTCTGATGACATGGACTCTTTCACTTTCTGGAATACATAACTTTCCCAAATGATACAAGAGTTTTTCTTTAATATGATAATTTAGTTCTTCTGCTCTTTTACCATTACTTAAAGTTGCATAGACTTCTTTAAAATATTTATCCTCAGCATATTGTTCAATATAACTTTCATGAGTGATTGAATTGTGCTTAAGGATTGTAGAAATTGTACTAGGAGGCCTAGATAACATATCAACAACTTTATTATGAATGCCTTTTTTATATTTGATGACCAAGTGAAATTGTTGTAAAAACCCCATCCATCTAAAATGCCTTGATTGTTGTAGCTTAGTTTGTGATTGTAGATACTGTAATGGTTGATGATCAGTGTGTATTACTGTTTCTTTGCCCATTAAGTAATGTTTCCACTTTTTAACACTTTGTACTAGAGCATACAATTCTTTATCATAGGTTGGATAGTTAACTACTGCTATAGTGAAGGTCTCAGAATAATAACATATGGGTTTTCTGTGCTGCATCAACACTGCCCCCATGGCATAGTCACTTGCATCGATTTCAATTTCAAAAGACTATTGGATATCTGACAATGCCAAAATAGGAGTTTCACTAATCTTTGTTTTCAAAGTATCGAAAGCCTTCTGTTGGCTTCCTCCCCACTGGAATCCCCTTTTCACACTTGTTAAAGCATGTAAAGGCATTGCAATCAGAGAGAAGTTTGCAATAAACTTCTTCCAATACTTTCTTGCTCCCATGAAGCTTCTTACTTTGTTAGATTCATACGAATTGGCCAATTTACAATAACCTCAACTTTTGAGGGATCAATCTTAAGATCTCCACCTCCTACAATGTAACCCAGATATACAAGAGATGTTTTTCCAAATTCAAATTTTGATGATTTTATAAAAAGTTTCTCTCTTTGCAACACTGAAAGTATCTGCCTAACATGTTGGACATGATCTTCCCTAGTCCTACTGAATATAAGAATATCATCTAAGTAGACTATTACAAATTCATCAATGAAAGGCCTGAATATATCATTCATAACCGTCATGAAAGTAGAAGGTGTGTTAGTGAGCCCAAATGGCATCACTAACCATTCAAACAATCCCTGTTTTGTTTTAAAAGTAGTCTTCCATATATCCTGTTCAACAACCTTGATATGATGGTAACCACTTCTTAAGTCTAACTTAGTGAAATAAACCGCATGTTTCAGTTGATCTAATAAATCATCAATGTGAGGAAAAGGGTAATGATATTTTACTGTGATTTTGTTCAAAGATCAAACATCCATCCACATGTGCCATGTGCCATCTTTCTTTGGCACCGGGATGATAAGTGACACACATGGAGAAGCACTAGGTTTGATGACCCCTTGTTCAACCAGGTCTTGTACCTATTTCTTTATCTCTGCAATTTCCAAGACTGATAACGTATACATGCCAATGTTAGGAAGAGGAACATCCTGCTGCAATTGTATCTCATCTTCAACTTTTCATTTTGGAGGCAATCCTTTCAGGACTTGAAATAACTCATCATAGTCAGAAACAATTCTAACTAAATCATCTTTTAACTTCGCATAACAATCTTTGAAAGTATCAATTCCGACAATGTATTTAGCTTTTACCACCATTAAGAGATATCAGTTCCTGACATTTACAGTCATCTTCATCTGTACTGAGTTGATTAGTGATAAATTCAATTTCTTTTGATGAGCCCTTACTATATATTCTTTTCCATCTTTAGTTAATTGATACTTATTGTCTTCACGATAGAATATTGCTTTTCTATCATACAAATATGGACTTCCAAGTACGATACCACATATATCTAGTGGAACTACATCCAACTCAACCTCATCTATGAACTGTGCATTAATTGCAAACTTTAGGACAGATTGTCTTTCCACCTGCAATTGATTATCATTATGAATCCATCCTAAGGGATATGGTTTCTTATGAGGTTTAGTGATTAATCCCAACTTTTTAACGATTGCTTCTAATATCAAATTTACTTGTGAGCCACTGCCAAATAGAGTATCAATTTTTGTATTTTTGGAAATTACCCTTATATGAAAAAGTTATGTTCGTTTGACCTCATCAACTTCATTATCAACTTTTAAAGACTGAATTGAAGAACTTGTACTAGATTCATAATTTTTACCTTTGATTCCTGTCACTGTGACCTTTTTCACATCTCTCGAATCTGACCCCAAATCGACTTGAGATGGTGCAGTAGTCTTTGGTTTTCCTTTATTCCCAAACTTTGCTGGTTTCAAATCTAGGTGAAGGATCCAACAATGATCCTCACTATGGCCTTCTTTCTTACAATGAGTACATGTAGGTTTCTCTTTCTTCACTGTATTAGTTTTCTTTCCTTTGAATTTATCTTTACCCTTGCCTTTAAACTTCCCTTCAATAGATTTAAATGGTTTTACAAAATCAACATTTACATTCTTGCCTCTAGATTCAAGATGAGTCGCTTGCACACACACTTCATCTAAACTAGTAGGATTAAACATAAGAATGGTATGTCGTAAATAATTGTGCAAACCACCTATATACTTAAGCAATGTCTCTTGAGTATCCAATGATATTCCCAACAACAAAGCTCTTTTGTGAAACTCTTGTGTATAACTTTGAAGAGTTTGTCCTTTTAACTGTCTAAAGTTCTGCCATGACATAATAACTTGTTGCATGTAAGCTAGAGGATAAAATTTATTTCGTAAA
Source organism: Picea engelmannii (assembly GCA_009831015.1). Classification (NCBI taxonomy): domain Eukaryota; kingdom Viridiplantae; phylum Streptophyta; class Pinopsida; order Pinales; family Pinaceae; genus Picea; species Picea engelmannii. Next base: position 214,284 of record ML811316.1, read on the forward strand.
GAGGATGTAAAATCAAGCCATGAAGAGAGAGTCTTAGCAAACTTATTAAGATCCCATTTTGTCCTGCTTTCCCACCAAACAAGGGAGGTTCCTCCCATCTTGAGACTAGCAAGCTGGATCATAGTCTGTTCATCTATGATTCTATGTATCCTACAATACACTTCAATTTGTCTTATCCAATTATCTAACTTTTTTGCATTTAGTTTTCCATCATACAAAGGCAACTCAAACTTAACGTCAAGTTTTAACAAAGGCATATTAGACTTATGCTTATGTGTTTGTTTTTGTATGGTAGATATTGTAGAATGAGAACTAGCATTTGACGTAGAACTAGAAGAAGAAGGAGAAGATGGCGGTGAAGGTGGTGTAGGAGGAGGATTTGAAGTCTCTCCTTTCCCTTAAATTTAACCCTTCATTAAGATCTCTCCCAAGGATGGTTTCTTTCTCTCCAATAAATCCTTATATAGCACTTTGACCATTTCAGACATGGAGAAAAGTGCATCTTCTAGTTTCTTGGTTCGTGGAGAAAGCTCTCCTTCTGAAGCCATTCTTTTCTTCCTAAAAAATTGTTCTATCTCAAGAATGAATTCAGTCAATGATCCTTCTCCTCTCTGAGATTTGGATCTTGTAAGAATCCACCCTGCACTTGTTAAACCTTCCAAAACAACCAAAGCTCTGATACCAAAATACTTGATCCAAAAATGGAAGGAATAATAAACAATTGTCTTATTTAGATGCTTAAAATTCTTTAAAGAGTTCAGCTATTAATTAACCATGTTGTAAAAATAGAGATATGAACAACAACAAAAAGAGACAAAGACAACAAAAAATTGATAACGGAGTTCACCAATGAGTGGCTACATCTCTGGGCCCGCTTCCAAGTGGAGGACCTCTTTATTGATCTTCAAATGTTCAAGTTCTCTTACAATGGCTCCTTGTTGTTACATAACACGCTTCAAATTTGTTGTGCAAGACCTCCTTTCTCATACTCATGCATGCCTCATCAAACTCCTCTCACAAACATGACAAAAAGGCCTCTCAAAACATGAGAAAAGGCCAAAATACATAAGCTACTCCTCAAATTCCCTCCATCAAAAAATTACCCTCAAGCTCCAAAAGGCTTGGTTTATATAGGTTTTAGGCTCAACAAGAGAAGCCTTACTTCTCCTGAATATTTGGCCTCTTTTTGGGATCAAATCCCCCTCCAAATGGCCAAAATATCCTCAAAAACCCAATTTTGGGCCATTACTTTAGGTAAAATACTCACTCTGTAACAAAAATTTAAAATACACAAAGTATCCCCTAAGGTTGGGCATGTTCCCCCTTCAAAGCGGTCATATGAATCTCACATGGCCAAGCTCCAGCCCTTTGTGTTGTGCGTTGGCCTTAGATAGGCTCGAGCTCTTGGTTTTGGGCATGTTCCATGGGACCTGTGGGTTATGGAGATACCTCTGTGCACTTTCATGGGGATAAGCTCCAAGCTATATGATGGAGGGTGCCATAAGTTTTGTGCTGGTGATTTAAAAATAAGGTGCCCATGCCCTTTTTCTTATTGGTGGTCACATTCCATAATATAACCATGGGTTGGGGCTTAGCCCCATCCCTTTTCCGCCCCACATAGAAATACTTTACACTTTATAATATATTTGTAAGGCTTGCATTAATAAGCCCCACCCATGGTGTAATGGAAAAGGGACTCAACCCAAGGCGCTTACTTGGACAGGTCATGGGTTCAAAACCCATGGACCCCCCAAACTATCTTTTTAACATGGCTTACTCACCAAATGATTGGGTGCCATGTGGCTGCCCATGCTTGGGCCACGTGGCACCACTACATTTTCCTGAAGATTTGACAAGTGTCACTTTTCAATTGGTCCACGTCTACATCATCTTCTCAGTAACAGGTCGCCACATGTCATTACCTACCTCTGCCACATCAGCATCATGAATTAGCTTTGGTGATGTCATGCTGATGTCAGCATTGATTTTTTGCCAGCTGACCCCTTTGACTTTTTAGCTGTTTGAGAATCTAATCAAAGTACGATAACTCTCGCATACGGAGCCCATTTGAGAAAGTAAATATATGAAAAGAATCAGCGCGATGTGCCAATCGCAATGGAATTGGTTTCATTCAATTATGAGAACTTTCTTTTTTGAGAATTTTCTAGACCTGGGGAGCCTCCTGGATCAAACAAGGAGCTCATTGGTTAAAGAATATCAAATTCGAAGGAATCCCTTAGCACATTCTAATGGTTTCCAGGAGGTCGCGCTACAATGCCAAAGGTACACCAATAGTTTTATTTAAACCTCGATGGCACGGTTTACTGTTGATACTCAAGAAATTTGTCACCTATGAGGGACGATATGGACTAGTTTTCCTATTTAATATTTGTTTGCTAATGGTTTTCCCAGGGTTTGGTTTAAATATGTTGTTCTAACTTCTTAAAAGCCTTCAAAAAATGGCTAGATTTTACCAGAGGAAAAGCCTTAATGCTTAGTCCAGTTTATTTCATCAAGGCCTTATTCGAATTTTGTTCATTTCCCAATTATCAAAGGTTGGGGATAATTGGAAAGATTTCATAGATAAGAATGGGTTCGCTCCACCTAAAACCGTAATTGACTCACCTTTTCATTTTGATGATCCCACCAGCCTTTTCCTATAGGCTCCTTCTCTGAGAGACCTTCATGTCGACTTGCAAGGAAACCTTGTGTCAATTACCAAAAACCCTGTTGTTTTTCATAAATCATCCAGAGGCATGATTTTGTTCCTAAAAAATCCTTAGAAGATGTGTTGGATAATTTTAAGGGCAAGATTCTTGTTGTTCCTAGGCCTGGGCAAGATCTGGTTGTTTTAAATAAAATTAAAACCAAGAAACAGGGAAGAATTAAAACACAAAGGGTTCCCAATATTGATTTAAAGAACAAAAGACCTGTTCGTCTCCTTTCTAGAATGTTGAGGAATCGACATCACAATCATGAAAAACCTATCCCTATAATTGATTTCGACGACTGGATTTTTGTTGATGGTACTGACGTTGATGCACCCCAATACGATTTTGTATCAAATTTGCCTCCTTTCTTAAAGGAGCAACAAGGTTTCTCAGGTATTCAGTATAATCTCAAAAGGATCATGGAACATGGAAAATATCCCACTACAGATCAAACTTGTCCATTATCAATTTTAGAACCGGTGTATTGTGAGAATTTTTTTGACTGGATCGAAAGATACTATCAAGATATTTCTTACCTACAGGCATAGTTGAATCAAGTGATCACTCAGAACTCAGTTCTTGAAAGGGAAAATTATGATCTCATGGCTTGCATTCGATCGAATTCAAGCGTTTCAAGAGATCAATAAATGTGGTTATTAAAAACTCCACCAGTTTCAATGCCATTATAAACTCAGATTTGTCTGATGTTTCTCTTTCAAAATTCTAATTGATAAATAATTTTCTTATAATTTACGATTGGATTTTGTTTGAATAATAAATGAATTCATTTTGATTTATTTATTTATTTAGACCAACTACAGAATCAAAGATTCTGTAGCTTGTCTTTTAAATTATTTATTTGATTATTGTCTAACTTAGATTTTGTTTTCCTTGTCTTAGGTGAATAATAGGTCGATGTGCTACGATTAGTGGAATGATTCATAGGTTGAGCGTATACTGGACTTGTAATTTTTGTTTTTGAAAAACAATGTTTAATGATGTAACTATTTTGGATTGTAAGACTTCGACATAATTATCTTTTTTGTTATTTTGTTTTAGTAAAATCTTATTTAAAAAGATCTGTCTCTATCTTGCATGATATGAGGAACAGATTGGGAACTTGTTTAAATAGCACTGCTTGCCCAGTGATAGGGGAAATTCCTCCTGGACCATATGATGGACTTACTTTTTTGAAACTATATGGGATACAGTTTACTCTTTGGCTTTCGTCCTTTTGTAGACTGTGAAATGTTTTCATTGTCTTCTCATGTAATTTTGGGATGTGAAATGTTATTTGTATCGAACTAGCTTTAGTTTGTTATGCATATAATCTTTCATGTTATGTTTTTCTCTACGTGGTTCATTATATTTTGGTTTTGTCGATATTTGTTACTATTCACCTATCTAATCATTTTGAGTTTACATCTAATGTTATTTAGTTGGTAATACCATTTACTGAGAGTTGGAATTTCTTTCATTTTCAGTTATTGGACATTCTAAAAGTCACATGATATAAAATCATTTGTCATTCTGTCATCATGTCATCATGTATTCGTTCCGGAATATAAAAGACTTCTTTGAGTTTTTTTTTCCAGGAAGTATCATTCTTGCTTTTGTCATAGATTTATAATTGACATAGGTTAAGTAGAGCTTATACAAATACAGAGAGACAAATCTAGCTTATGTATTGCCGATCAATGTAAGATTAGTTAATTTATTATTTATTTAATTTGTTGATTTGTGAATGAATAGTGATTTCATCAATTAAACGTTAAATGCTTTGTCCATTATCATTATATCATTTACAATATTATTCAGTCATTGTTTATTAGTTTGTCAGTTATAGTACTAGAATAGTTTTGTTTATTTTTAATCTTGTTTTGATTCATTAGTTGAAAACAATTATTTTCACAAGTCTTTGTTTAAACCTTGTAATTGTATATATCTATTGTACACAATCAATGTTAGTTAAGAATTTGCAAATAATGTTTCAATTGATAGAATTGTACCTTTAGTTGGTTCACATCTTTTAGTTATTTTAGAATCCTAGTTGGCTAACGAAGCCATAAAACCCGTCAGGGTAGATTATTCCAAATGGCTTGGTTTAAATAGACAACCTTGGTCGAGATCTTCCCTTCTCGTTGATGGTGTGTCATAAAATCCTGTCAACACAACCTTCTAAGATGAAGTTAAGGGTGAATTGGTAGAAGTTAAGGGCGAATTGAAATCCATCAACTCCACTCTCAACCAATTGTTAAAACAGTCCCAGGGATCTCTTTCTTGTGAACAAAATTCACACTATGAAGGTGACGAATCATCCAATAATATGGCCTTTCATTCCAACTCCCTTTATTGTCACCCCTGTCTTCCTAGAGTGGAGGTGAGAAAATTTGATGGCTCGGATCCCATGGGTTGTGTCACTCAAATGGAGCATTATTTATCCTTGAATAACATTACTGATGAGTTGGAAAAACTTCATTATGGTGTCCTTAATATGGATCTTGAATGTTGGCAATGGTGGCAATGGTGTCAAAAGGCACACCAAGGGTATGTTGCTTTGACATAATTTGTTGCGGAGCTTTATGAACACTTTGACACTGACACCCATTATTTAGGTCTTTTGACCAAGTTTAAATAATATGGCATAGTTGAAGACTTCATAGCCACCTTTGGCCACTTAGCTTTCAGCATGGAGGGCATGTTAGATGCCTTCTTCAGGGAATGATTTATCAGTGGCCTCAAAGATGAAATCCACACTCAGGTCCTAATGGATCAGCCTCAAACTTGGTGGGAAGATACTAAATAAGCCAAGCAAGCCCAATAGGTTGTATTTTCCCTAAATAAAAAATTCTCCTTTATTCCTCACACTCGACCCACCAATCCTGCCCATCATGTCACTCCTCTCAAGATCCAAAAATTAGCTCAAGAAGAAATGGTTGAACACCAACTCAAGGTTCTTTGCTATAATTGTGATGAAGAATATTTTGCAGGGCATAAGTGTAAGGAACATAAAATTGTTATGGCCATTTCTGAGGATATTGATGACTAGGAGGCCAAAGTTTCCCCAGTGGAAGACATACCCCCAACATATTATCCTACTCTACCCTTTGATCGACCAAAAGTTGAACTATTGATTTATTTGCATGCCCTCACGAGATTATATGCTCCCCAAGCCCTCAATATCATTGGCTACATTATGCACAGGAAGGTCATAATTCTCATTGATAGTGCCAACACCCATAATTTTATTCATCATCTCATTTTTTAGGAAATCAATTTCTATATCTGTGCAATCAACAATTTTCAGATCATGATTGCCAATGGTGATTCCATGAAATGTGGTGGGAATTGTGAAAATGTGTGCCTACAAATTGGTCAATACCACCTTAAATATCATATTTTTTCTATCGACATGGGTGGCTGTGACATTGCGCTCATTGTTGAATGGTTACACACTCTGGGACCTGTCCTCAAGGATTTTAGGGAATTAACCATGCAATTCAAAAATGAGGGACAATAATATAAGTTCTAAGGAATCACAACAGGCTCCCTTGAGATCATCAATTCCCATTGAATGTAAAAGCTCCTAAAAAAATGTCATTCAAGAATTTTTTCCCAACTCCATTCCATTCAAGCAGTTGAGACACCCTATGTGCATCATGACCTCCAATCTATCCTCTCCAAACACCACATCATTTTTTCCACTCCCCATGGACTTCCCCTTTCCTGTGGTGTTCATGATCATTCCATTCCTCTAGTATCGATTAACCCTCTTCCCAATGTTCACCCTTAATGCCATCCTTTTTCCTAGAAGAATGAATTTCAGAAAAATGTTCAAGAATTGCTCGACGTGGGTTTTATCCGTCTTAGTTCCAACCCCTATTCTTCTCCTATGGTCATGGTATTCAATAAACAAGGCAATTAGCACATGTTTCCATACTTTCTCTCCCTAAACAAACTCACCATCAAATACAAATTTCCCATTCATATCATTGATGATCTATTGGATGAATTGGGTGGTGCTCAGTACTTTACTAAACTTGATCTTCATTCTGGATACCACTAGATATGTATGAAAGAGGAATACATTCCCAAGACTACATTTATAATTCATGAGAGTCACTATGAGTTCTTGGTAATTCCCTTTGGCCTATGTAATTCTCCCTCCTCTTTCCAAAGTCTCATAAATCATGTCTTCCATCCTTTTCTCCATCATTTTGTCTTAGTTTTCTTTGATGATATTCTCATCTATAGTAAAAATTGGACAACCCATCTTTCCCACGTGGATCAAGTTCTCCATCTACTTTCGTAGCACCAACTTTTCCTCAAAAAATATAAATGTTCCTTTGGATCCTTGGAAGTGGAGTACCTGGGTCATATTGTAGGAAAGGATAGTGTACGAGTGGATCCTAAGAAAATTGAAGCCATGCAGGATTTGCCTTGCCCTAAAACTCTTAAGATCTTGTGTGGTTTTCTAGGTTTAATGGGCTATTATCACAAGTTTGTTCAGAATTATGAAAAAAATACAACACCTCTCACTACTCTCCTTAAACTAAATTCTTTCACTTGGACATCACTGTTTGATAAATCCTTACATGCCTTGAGAGAGGCTATGTGCATGACTCCTTTCTTGACACTTCTCGACTTCACAAAGACTTTTGTCCTAGAATGTGATGCTTCACGGAAAGGAATTGAGGGAGTCCTCATACAAGATGGAAGACCTTTTTCCTTCACTAGAAAACAACTTTTAGAGATACTTTTGGGTCAATCAATATATGAAAAGGAAATGATTGCTATTTTTCATGTTGTGATCTCTAGTTTCTTTATCTCTTGGGGCAACACTTCCAAATTAAAATTGATCATCAAATCTTAAAGTGTTTTTTGGAACAACGAATTTCATCCATGAAGCAACAAAAATGGGTGATCAAACTATTTGTATATGATTATGAGATCATTTACAAGAAGGGAAAAGAAAATGTGGTTGCTAACGCTCTTTCCAATAAGTATGAAGATGAAAGGTCTCTCTCTTCCCTCTTCTTCATTGTACCATATTGGCTCCAAGCTGTTTGCTAGGAATGCATGCAAGACCCCAAACTTTCTCGCCTGATCCAACAATTGCGAAAACATTCTCCAGATTCTCTAGGGTACTCTTGGGATAACGATGATCTTTGCTACAAACGTCTTCTATATTTAAGAAAATAGTCACAACTTAAATCCATTGTGTTTTATTAGCTTCATGCTTCACCCACAGTGGGGCATTCATGGTTTACTAAAACCTATGAATGGGTCAAACATTTTTTTTCTGGGATGGTATGAAACAAGACATTCACACCTTTGTGGTTGAATGAATGTCAACACAACAAGGGATAAACATTCAAAGATCCAAGCACACTCTAACCGCTTATGATTCCCCCCTTATATTTGGAGGGATATTTCTATGGATTTCATTGTTGGCTTAGCTAAATCAGGAAAAAAAATATTCATCATGGAAGTAGTTGATCGTCTCTCCAAATATGCTCATTTTTTTTCTCTTCAACACATGTTCACCACATCCACAATAGCTCAAATTTTCATGGATAATACCTTCAAACTTCACGGCATGCCTCATTCTATTTTATTTGATCGAGATCCAACTTTAACCAATAATTTTTGGAAACAATTGTTCAGGTTTTAGGGAACCCAATTTCATCTCAACACCATATATGATCCCCATAATGATGGCCAAACAGAAGTTGTCAACAAGTGTTTGGAAACATATTTGTGGTGTTTTTCATTCGATAGAAAAAATCAGTTGGTTCAGTGGTTATCCCTAACTGAATGGTGGTACAACACATCTTACCATACAACTACTGACATCACTCCTTTTGAAGCATTCTACAAGTAAAATCCATCGTTGATTCTCTCAGACATGTCAAGTGTCTCGAAGGTTTAGGAGGTTGACAAAAATAATACAGTCCGAGAGGTCGTTGTCCATACCCTGAAAGAAAATTTGGTCATGGATCAGAATCACATGAAGCAACAAGCAGATTAGGGTTGTTCTGAACACCATTTTTCTTAAGGGGATTAGGTGTTTCTTCATCTGCAACTTGATAAGAAGACTTCACTCAAAGTTGAACACTGTAAGAAACATGCTCCCAAATTTTATGGTCCTTATACCATTCTCAAGTGAGTGGGGCATGTGGCCTACCAGTTATCTCTCCGTAGTAATTCTAAGCTTTATCCTATTTTTCGTGTTTCATGCTTAAAGAAAGAGATTGGAACTAAGTTCCAAACTCAAGCTAGTCTCCTCAAGTTCGATGAAAAAGGTTCCATTTGATTGTAGCCAAAATCATTCTTGGACTAGCAAGAGCATTGTCTCCATCAACACACCATCAAGGAAGTGTTAGTTCATTGGAAATATACAACTCCAGAAGATCCCCAGACTGATGGCCAAATTGAAGTTGTCAACAAGTGTTTGGAAACATATTTGTGGTGTTTTTCATCCTACAGAAAAAATCAGTGGGCTCAGTGGTTACCCCTAGCTGAATGGTGGTACAACACATCTTACCATACAGCTACTGGCATGACTCCTTTTGAAGAAGTCTACAAACAAAATCCATCGTCAGTTCTCTCACACATACCAGGTGTCTCGAAGGTTCAGGAGGTCGAGAGGCCATTCTCCATACTCTAAAAGAAAATTTGGTCTTGGCTCAGAATCACATGAAGCAACAAGAAAATTAGGGTTGTTATGAATGTCAATTTTCTTAAGGGGACTAGGTGTTTCTTCATTTGCAACCTGATAAGAAGACTTCACTCAAAGCTGGACATTGTAAGAAACGTACTCCCAAATTTTATGGTCCTTATAAAATTCTCAAGTGAATGGGGTCTATGGCATACCAGTTAGCTCTTCCTAGTCATTATAAGCTCCATCCTATTTTTCATGTTTCATGCTTAAAGAAAGTGATTGGAACTAAGTGTCAAACTCAAACCAGTCTCCCTGAGTTGGATGAAGAAGGTTCCATTTAATTGCATCCAAAAATAGTCTTGGACCAACGAGAGTGTTGTCTCCATCAACGGACCATCAATGAAGTGTTAGTTCATTGGAAAGATACAACTCCATAAGATGCAAACTAGGAGCCGATCACCATTTTGCAACAATTTCCTCATCTCAAGCCTTGAGGACAAGGTTGTACTTCAAGGAGGAGGGAATGTTAGGGAGCTAAACTCCCTAACCTCTCATGTAGATAGAATAATATATTTTCCACTTAATAAAGTCTGACATTAGTTAATAAGGCCTATTTCATAAATGTGAACAGATCAATGTAAGAAGAACTAATCTTTGGAAGATATAATTAATATAAATAAGAGTAGGAGGCATGAGAAAGCCTTTGTTGGAGGTTTCCCCCTCGAAGAGGCAAGTGAACATTGTCTTCTCTCAATAATTCCCCCGTGGAAAAGGAAAGTAAACATTGTCTTCTCTCAATAAAAGTATTATTGTTGCATTGTCTTCTCTCAATAAAAGTGTTATTGTTGGTTTTGTATTCTCATTATTTTGTTTTTCAACTAGTATTTATTGAATATTATTGTTTATGCTTATTATTGTTTTTACATATAGTACTTTATAGTTCGTTACACTAGTGGCAAAAGGAGAAAAGGGAAGAATGAAACTAATTAGTTTTATAAAGGTAAAAAAATTTATATATATACTTAATATATAAATTTTTCATGTTGTTTCCATTTCTATTCTTGTAAATGTTCACTTTCATTTGCTCTCTTATATTAATAAACACTTAAAAAAATGTAATATATTTTTTCAATTAATAGAAATTATAAATTAAAAAAAAAAAAAAACCTTTAACACAAACTAACATCAACTACCCATCTTGCAATGAGCAAGTCTTCTATACAATTTATAATTGTTTTTTTGAGAAATTATTATCAAGTCTTTGTCATGTTGCATGTCCATGTTTTTGACATTTTGTAAACAATTTAATTATGTTAAGAAATAAATTTAAATTTATTTTAAATCTAAATTTATCAAATACTAAAATGAATCCACTTCCATTTTGACTAATATGAAAAAAATTAATACCATAAAAATATACATATCAATTAAAAAGTTAATCTTTATTTATTTTTGTTTTCACATAAAATTTTATATTATATTTATATTAATATACTCTATAACAAACATTATATTTACATTTTCTTTTGATTTCATGGTCCAAAACCATAGACATAACTACAATGAAAACATAAAAATATACATATCAATTAAAAAGTTAATCTCTATTTATTTTTGTTTTCACATAAAATTTTACATCATATTTATATTAATATAATCTGTAACAAACATTACATTTACATTTTCTTTTGATTTCATGGTCCAAAACCATAGACATAACTACAACGAAAATTTTCAATTTCCTTACAAAAACTGACAACTTATGCTGAAAGTCCAAAATAGACACTTTTCAAAGTGTAATCTCTACCTACTTAATGAATTCAAATTTTACTTAATAAATTCAAATTTAAAAGAATTTATAATATCCTTTTTCACATTATCACATAATAAATATACTATATAACACTGAAGTCTAAAAAACCTAGCTACTTTCGGTACAATAATGGCACAATTTAGTATAAACTTTATCAAAAATCGGGAACAAAAGTAGAAAGCACAATATTGAAACATTCAAAAGCCATGATTCCATTCTTGTCACGGGGAGATGTGCAAATACATAGCGAAGCAGATACTACAAATCCAAATCACCACAGTTGAACAAATCTCCACAATTTATTGGTTGAAACAAATGAAATGTAAGTTTAAGAAATTAGCCATTGTTGACAGACTAGGTTTGCCATCCTCACCAATAAAATATAAATGTATTTGATTTCTGCAATTGCTGAATCGCCCCCGTTGGGCAGCCAATTGACATTCTGTTGAAGAACATGGCGAACAATCCCTAACAGCATTATGCTATTGCAATATCATGAATTCTCCAATAAACTTCCACGCTGCCGGATGCAGAAAAACGATGACAGATTTCTCTGTAGTCGAGCAGAATTGTTAGGCTCTGTGCAGGGGGCGCGGAGGCGTATCGGCTTCCATTCCTGATCTATAAGCAGAATTGTCTGTGAACCAGGAGAAAATTTTCGGATCTATAAGCACAATTGTCTGTGAACCAGGAGAAAAATTTCGGAGACGTTCGACGCTTTACGGGACCAAATCTGAGGTATCGTCAACGGGAAGGCTGTCATCGAATTTGCTTGCATCAGTTAACTTCGGCTTTTTGACCAATTCCTCCATCAATCCTCTCGTTTTCCCTGTTATATACAGCGATTTTGATACCTCTTCTTCATTTAAACCCCTCGCCCACCTCCTGGAGTTCACCACAAGCGCATCTGCCGCCTTGTCCATGCAGCAGTCAATAATGTCTGCCAACGAGCTCACTACCTCATCGAGCAATTCTCTCACATTTCCTTCCTTGAACTCGATACTCATGCAGAGCTTGTATAAGCTGTTCTCCGCTGCTATTTCCTTCCAATCCATGGAATCATGCCGAAGTTCTTCGGCATTTGCTTTTTTCTGCCCTTTTTCTGCCAGCTTCCCGATCGCATCACGGGCCATTTCCATGATTTTGCTCTCAGAATCAGTTTGAAGAGAATCCCAGTAGCGAAATTCGACATCTGCTTTCAAACAATCGAAAAGCTTATCGGCAGCTCTGCTCATGAGATGCGTCTCAGGGTCTCTGGACTCGTCCACGAGATCCATGATTTCCCATGCCTGAGAGTAAGCTTCCATGGCGTCGGTTGCCACTTTGAAACGCCTACGGCCGCTTGGAGCAGTATACTGCCCATTGCCGTCCAATGGGGAAAGTATGACGATGATATTGATCAATGCAACAGCCGTCATCTTCCAGCACTGTTTCTGAGCATAAGCGAAATATTTCTCGACTCGCAATTTCCCCGGATCGAGCCTGCACAGGTACTTTAAATCACAGCTCCCTAATAACTCAGGCCTCAGGCATCTCAAACCTGCACGGCCTTGCGAAGTTTTTTCTTTTAGAAAAGTAATCAGTGACCGGCATTTTCTGCCATCCTCGCAGCCTTCCATGATAAGATTCTTTGCCTGCTGAATCGACTTTCGGTTAGCTATCCACACACTATCTGTTTTCTCCCCCGGCATGTGCATGTCCTCCAAAGCTTCCCGGAATTTGTTATAGTCGGCGTCGGCGGCCAATCCTTTCCACTGCTTCATGAAAAACTTTCGCATAAAATACCTATTACAGAACACCATCTCTGAGATAAACCAGCAACCTTTACTCAATAAAACAACGCCTATTTGCAGCAGTATTAACACAGGCAGTAGCTCACGAGGCAACCAGATTCTCTTCCTCATAGGCTTGACTCTGAGAATGTCTTTTTTGCCACTGACAAGCCTTGATTCATCGGCGTCGAGCTGATCAAGAATCTGTCTCGTCCAGAAATCCTCAACCCTAAACCAAGCCGCCGTCCATGACTTGACGGAATTACTCGGCCGGCGCCCGTAGTAGATAACAGCGGTCACCCATCTACAGCAGATGACCGCCCATCCCATGACGATGAACAGGCATTCGAGCGCGATGGCTGTGAACTTGAGCCAATCGAATCGGGTCTTGAAATGCTTGCTGATTCCTTCCATTCCCCATCCGACGACCGCGACCAAGATGCAAATCGTGACGACCAGTCCGGCGCACGAAACCAGCACGGATCTAGCCACAATGTATTCGGGATGGCAGACGCGAATCACAATCCATGACTTGAGAACTTGATCCTCGATCATCTGCCATGAATTCTCCTCGCCGTGGCGCATATTTTTGTAAGACAAAATAACCGGAATTTTTTGAGAAATGATATCCTTTATACTTTTACTGGCTAAAGTTGCGCAGCTGAGAAGGAGCAGCAGTACCAGCATAGATCCCAATACGGTCGCAGTCGTTACAGTGATAGAGAGGCCAATCGACTTCTCGCCGGTGTATACAACGCTGTTCTCGTCTGTATTCTCAGATCTGCGATTAATGGCATAGATCTCGGAAACAATTTGAATCGAAATGCTGAACAACAAAGCTACAATTCTGGTTCTGTAATTTTTGGATGCAGCGCGCGCCATTCCGGGCAGCAAATATCCGACGAACACACAGATCATAACTCTCCCGATATGAATCATGAGCAGTTCATTTTTCACGGAATCGGCCAGCAGGACTTCGGCAGCAATTGAGTTCGCGGGCGATAATTGATCGAACCTGGAGGGATCGTATTTGGGCGAGGCGTTTAGAGCGCCGAGAAATGTGAGCAATTGAATGGAGAGCGCGCTGAGAACCAGAGCTCTTCCGGGAATCCAATGAATACCCTTTTTGAAGGCCTTTCTCATGTC